>UELX01001103.1:0-51230 GCA_900480035.1 Eupelmus urozonus
CGGATTTTACGAGGCTGGAAGAGACGCGTGTGGTGTTGTTTTTTTTTATATATATTGTTATATATTTTTTATATATTTTTTGATGAGTTATGATGATGATAAGTTTTGGATAGCGATATGAGGTGGGCAAGTAGATAATTAGGGTTGAGAGTCGATATTTCCTTTTTATAAATTTAATAGTGTAAGTACCAGTAAATGTGTCATTTAATGATTTGAATTATAATATAATTATATATTTATATACATATTAGCGATATGTCCGGAATCAGCTTATGAAAAACAATTTATAGCCGTTGCCCGGCGAAAATGTTTTCAAGCATTAACGTTGTAACCTTAGAAAGCAATAGATCGCTTTTTTGCAAAATATAGTGATTTTTTGTGTATTTTGATACATTTTGAGTCTGGAAAAATACCTCGCTTTGTTCGGCCGACAAATGTCTCACGAGGCAAATAATTATCTTATACTCTACTATAGAACTGAATTTTATGCCATGGGCGTCTGGGAATCATCAGTTAGGATTTTAAGGTTAGAGTTACATAAAATTTTTGTTACAATTTTGCAATTTTGAGTTCTGTCTTGTTTTATTTTTAATAATTTGGTTATAAAATCTATCAACAGAGTTTTGTTGCGTAGAACGATTAATTAAAAAAAAAAAAGAATTTTAGGATGACACATTGAATATGATACTGTTTTTGTGAAAACAAACCAAAATATTATTTTCAGTTTTTGATCGATAACTTTTTTGATAGAAAATGTACGGCTTGTTTCAATTTTCCGCGATATTGAACTTTATAACTATTGTAGTATTTGATATTCTGTTGATTTTTCAATCAGTTATTACTTTCGATATGAATTTTTTCAGTTTTTCTTTTGTGATAAAAATATAAAAAATGATAATTACGGAAAAATAAAATTATACATCTCTACTCAAAGTATTAAAATTTTATAGCAGTTAAAAATTTAATTACTTCCTTCAATTATTCATAAATCTACCAAAAGAACATTCACACAAAATTCATCCCATTTCCATCCCCGAACCAACAAAACGAAAAACGGAAATCCAAACCAACATCCGATGCCCTATTATACACCATATTTGAAGTACATAAAGCTAGCGGATGGAGCGCGGTAGTTCTATCGTCAGTCAATTTTCCAGTAGGACATGTTTATTACCATGAAGAGCCAGTGGCAGCGACAGTTCAACAAATGTGCGTTGCAAGCCCGTGCGCTATTCTGTCAAACGTACTTCATTCACCGCGGTTATTCTTCGTTTGTTGGGGGCTTTGGTTTCTGGGATGCGAGAGCTCAATGAGATGTTTTTAAGCTTTTGATTTCGCAGCGGTCGGCTGGCGTTATGAGAGTTAAATGTTGATTTAGAGACTTTGAGATAGTTTTGTTCTACTTCTAGAAAATGGTAGTATAAAATTTTTCAAATCTTCTTCAAAGCTTCAAATCTTCGAAACTTCAAAGCTTCAATAATTAAAATTTTTGTTAGTAACAAGAAATTTTTTAATTTAATTTGTTCAAATATATTATTTTTTGCTGATTTCATTGTTAATTGAAGATTTGAAAATTCGAATACTTAAATATTCGAATATTCGAAGATTCGAATCTTCGAAGCTTCAAATTTTTGATCTTCGAAGATTTGTAATTCGAAGTTTAAAGAACCGACACTTCGAACTTCTAAGTATAAAATCTTCGAAGCTTTGTAATAGCCCTACTATATACTATATTATATCACAGTGATATTTCCTACAAAGGTCAAACTTAAGTTTACCTGTATGTAAACCGGGTAAAAACTTTTTAATAACTAAATACCTAAAACTAAATAAATATTAATATTATTTGTAATATTAGGTGATACAAATTAATGAGTATTCACTTCATTCATTTTTTACTTTAATTGTTCGCTCATAATTTGTTTGTCCGTTGACGATTTTTTTTGCCTCCCCCGGCACTCCCGGCGTTGCCGCATAGCCGAACAACCACAGACGGACCCTCTATCCACCTGCACGTTTCGTAGATTTTTGGAAAATCCATAATTTTGCCTACTAGAAATAGGTTCTAGGCCATAGGCGCATATATGCACAAAACTCGTCCGAAGAACTCTGACTTTCTTTTACATTTTGACATATTTCTATTAAAGATATCTATTTTTGTTTTACATAAACGCTGTTTCTGTCCGTTAAAAAAGTATTTAATTTTATTTAAGTTCCTGATAAAGTGTATGTACAAGTGTCTATAATAAAATCTTTCATAATGAGATAAATTTTTAATATAAAGTTCGTATAAATAGAACATGTATTCTTTGTGTTACATTCAAGTTGTGCATATTAAAAAAGTTCAATTTTTTTATTTTTAAGTAAGAAATGCAATAAAAAGGAGTTGCGAAAGATGATAAAAAGGCACTGTCACTTATACTACTTCGTGAGACATCACTTATTAAAATTATACGAGTCACGTTATAAAAGGTATATGTTTTAATGCATAGCAAAAAAGATGAAATCAGATTAACTAAAAATACAGCTTCTTTACAAATCTCATATACTTTTAACGCTTAATATACAAGTACTCTACATTAGTCTCTAAATTAGCCACACGACGCTTAAAACGTACACCTCTAAAAAGCAGAAGTCTTTTCAATGCATTCTCAGAAATCCTCAAATCCACCTATGCACCAAAATCCAATAGCTTTATTATTCACATCATCGAAGCTCCGAGGAAAACAGCGATTCTATACGAATCTTTTTTATTATATCTCTATCGCGCAACTTCCCTTGGAAAAGAAAAAAAAACAACAAATTTTCACAGAGCGAGATGCGCGTTTCTTCCGCATCGATATTCCATACATCTTATCGCTCTTCGAAAATTCGTTCTCCGGAAAAATTCATCGCGCGCTGGCGCGCGAGAAAAAGAGAGAGGGACGGGTAAATCCCATTTTACGCGTATAGTTTCGAGATAGCGTAAAAGAGCGTTGCGTAAGATAAGAAAGCTCCCTGTTTGTTCTATTCTGCAAAAGAGGTTTCCCCCGATTGTGGCCGAATAAAAGACTCTTATTTTATATTCACGAGCGAGAAGAAAAGAAAAACTTCCGACAACAAAGGCGACACAATTGAGTTTTATATAATAGGGAGGGCTGATTCAATTAGTTCCGGTAAGCTCTCGGTTCAATGATCACTTTCGATAATTGATGGGGGTCATTGTGAGGATACTAGAAGAATCTTTGACTGACATTGTATTTTGAGTATCGTTTCCATTATGGAAAATTCATCGATAAAAGTTCATTTTTATCTTCGTGTTTTTTAGTGAATTAATTGGCTAATTATAACTCAAATTATTACTCGGAGTTTATCAATGATTAAAATATGGTTACATATATGTCTCAACTGAGATTTACCGAGTTACTCAGCAGCGTCAGCATTTATTTATGCAAAACGATTCTCAAGCTACTCATAATTAAAACGGTATAAATAATAATTATACCATTAAAGCCAATCGATAGTAGTTGCGTAAATTAATTATGAATATCCATTAAGAAACACTTAAAACATGAAACATTTATTCATCGAAAATGAAAATTTATTCCCCAAATATCAAGCGAAAATTTGTTTACCCTGCAACAAACACTCAGAGCGCACGCGACTCTGGTTCCGCGACAAAGACAAAGGACGAGCCATCGCGCGAGGGCTCGCTGCATTCCGCGGCCACGCGAACCTCTCCGCTAGAATTGATCTCCGAAATTTTCGACAACTGCCCTCTCTCTCTCACGGAAATTGCCCATTAGACCAGCCACTCTTCATGGAATGCTTTTGTGTGTATGTACTTCTGAGTATGTGTGCGTGTGTAGGCGAGCGCACGCTATACTCGGCGCAAGTTTCTCGCTTACAAAGAATGTGTATACTCGCCAAGAACGTGCCAATATCGCGAGGGCAATAATCGGCAAAAGTTCGGGCCCCTCGGTGTACTAGAACCGAGTATTGAAAGAAAAGGAAAGAAAAAGACAGTGCAGGAGAAAGAGATAGAGTGAGGAATGGAGGGAAAGAAAGAGCGAAAGAGAGAACGAGAGAAGGAGCGAGCAAGAGTTATTGGAGAATCATAAGGTTCTTGTTTTTTTCTTTGCGTAGGTTTACGATTTGTAGAAGTGCTTTCGCATCGCGAAATGTTATCTTGCAGTAGTTCTGCCGCACTTATTACGGTGTCGGACCGCTGACATCGTGTCATTGTGTATTCTTAGATTGCGTTCATAGTCATACTTTATTTTTTTTAATAGGATTGAGTGCATATTTTTTGTGTTACTTCTTCTTATAGGGATTACATTGATTATATACTGTAGCGAATTGTATTGAGATTAATGAATAATTGTGCGGTTAAGTAAAGATAAGTTTCATAAATTAATATAATACATAATATTTCTAATAGTAAAGTATTGTGAATGATCAAATCGAATATTAAAATTGCATGTAGATTTTTTAGTGAATTATTAACGTCGATGAATTACCAATTGTTCAAAGAAATTCATTTAATCAAAATTTAAAATAAATAAATGAATGTAGTACCTTAAAAAAATGAGATTAAATTATTAAATTTTATCACTAAAATATACATATATGCGGAAGGCACATAAATATCTCTTTCAATGAGGCTAAGGAATTAAACCGCGTATTTTATGGAATAGCGAAAATAGGAAAATTATCCTACCCAAAACGAGCTCCTTTAATGCTGAATCTACCTATTCATACTTAAGTAATTTATAGTCAACTAATAGAAATTCAGATTAAGCACTAAATTCTTTCAAGTTTAATACATTTTTAAAATTTTATTTTTAGTAAAACACATTACATAAAGTTTTCAAAAAACATGACAAACAATTTCGTTACATAATAATATTACATATTTTTTTTTCAACATATGAAAAAAGTTTTTTTGTTTAAGAAGATACAATTATTGTATTTCAAAGATGACGCTGCAGTAATTATACTGCCAAAAATATTATCATAGCAATATATATATATATATCTTAGTTTGAATAAAAGAATTTTAAAAGGATTTCAAAAATTCAAAAAGTTACACACAAAATCTATCAGGTGAGTATTAAAAAAATTCCATTATTTATTCACATTATTTAATTAAATAGAAATTGCTTACCTATTATATATACATGATCAAAATTAATGTAGTACTAATATAGAAGATGTCGTTCTCTGACATTGAATAAATTTAGTTTTTCGAACTTTTAGGGATATTATTATTCGCCTAATTATGTTGACAATATGATGGTAACTGGAATAAAAATATGAACGAATAGCTTATTGTTAGTGGGAAAAGTATTCATCGCAAAAACGGAAGGTCCCGAGTTTAATTTCTACGCAATTGAAGCTGTAACATAAAAATTTTTAAACTTTTGTTCAAAAACCACGCTGAAGTCATACAATTATAAAATATTTAAAAAAAATTATATCATAATAATAAACAATAGATAGTTATAATCGAATGAATTCTCTTATGATTTAGAAATATGAATTATTTTTCTTAAATTTTTAGATACTAATAAGTATATATGTTGTTATAATTTACACAAATAAAATTTTAAAATAACATCAAATGTAAAATGTTTCAATTTCTATAAATCCGTAAACTTCAAAACCTTAAGTTGCACCCCTTAAACTAACCCAATCCTCAAAAAAATATATATTCACTTCCCAACCCCCAGAAAAAAAAATAAAATAAAAATTCACTCACAATAAGAAAAGCCGCATCCTCCCGCAACTTACTCGATTCGCATAAAGCCCGACTCGAAAAACCCAGCTCGCGCGCACCTATAACCACTTTCCTTGTGTCGCAGCCTGCCGCGCGCGCGGCAAATCAGCGCCTCGGCGTTGCGCGCACGCTCCTCAAAGCCACAGCCGCAAACTCTCCGTGAAAAATAAGAGTTTCCCCCTCACCATCCACCTACATACACACATACTCACCCGGCTCTCTCTCTCTCACTCCTCTCCGGCGCTGGAAAATCGTCCGCTCACATAACAGCCGCGCGCAAAATAAACGATCTAACGAGCCGGAGCCACTCGAGAGCGGAAAATAAAAAAGCGGAGTAAAGGACGAGAAAGAGACGCGTGCGCACACCGCCGGCCGGGAAAGTCGTCGCGCGACTGTGCCGCGTATCCCGAGGGATCTGGCTTTTATGGCCGCTTGCGCGCCGCGCACCTCTTTCTATCTCTCTCTCTCTCCCTACTCTCTCTCTCTCTCTCTTTCTCTCTGGTTCTCCAGCGCGCTAGCTCGCCTGCGCTCGTACGTCTACCTGTGGGTTGCTTTTGAGGACCCGCGGCGTTTTCGGCTATACGACTTGTAGCGGGAATCGGGATGAGAGTGGACGTTTAATAGAGGAGGTCGCGCGCTGACGTCGAGGATCGTTTGCTGATGTGTATGGGAGGTAAGGGTTGGGAGGCTGCTTTTGAGAGGGACTCTGCTATGGTGGAATTGGGACGATTGGATTCTGGTTGGTATTGTTGGTGACTGGGAGATATCTATATATCAGCTACGTTGGTAGAACTAAATTTTGATAGTGTGTAAGTATGTTATGCAAGGGTAATTGATCGACTTGGTCATGAACGTAGTTAGGTGGAGTTCGTTCGTTCTGGACCTGTTGAATTTACAATTGATGAGAAATAATATTGATGGGTTTTTCCATTGTTTATTGAAATTAATGCGATGAGCGTTAATTGTTAGATTTGCGAAATAGTTATTCAAATGTCGGATATTTTGTTCTAAAAAAATAATATTTTTCATTATATCAATAACTAATTTTAACGAAGGCTAACTAGTAATAATATTATTATGCAGTTAGAGCATGTTTATTAACTTGGTAATGAAGCAAGCTTTGAAGTTAATATAGATTTTACGAAATGGATAATTCAAAATGTATTTAACTGTAACAAAAATACAAATATCGATTCATGTATTACAGATAAGTTCTTCAAAAATATTAATTATTAAATTAATTAATATAAAATATATTATCTAAGAAACTTTGGCTTTTGTTGAAACTACAAACTACTTCAATCCATATAACCATTTCTTTGATTCTTGAAATAAGCATATATTTAACTAATGTAAGATTCAAATCTATTGTTTTTTATCTGGAACAAATTAAATTCCAACATTTCGATATTCACTATTTATTTTCTCACTTTAAGTTATGTTTTAAGAATACGAAACTTTATTTTGAGATAATGGCTTAAATTACTAATGCTCTTTCAAGAGAGTACTTGTATAAATTATTTACAGTGCAAAATAATTCTGATATTGCTAATAATTCATACTGATCCTTTTTTAGGTTTAACTCCGACTTTTGTGCATAATCTTTTTATTTGATTATCACAACAGGTAAATAGATGATAAAAGAATGGAATAATGATATAATTTCTCTGTTCTCAAAAAAATGACGTAACGGAATTTTATACAGTTTTTAATGGAAAGGAAAAAACGTATTTCCTATCCTTGCTGTCTTTATAATAGCTGAAGCTGGGTATTCCATACATTTCTTTGTTATATGCTGGCATATTGTCTTTTATTTGAAGGATTTCAAAAAATTATTTATAATATTCATGCATATACCGTATCGGTAATATCATTATTTGATATATACAGGGTGTTTCATTTTAATCCATCCACGCGAATAACTTTGTGAAAATGAGCGATACAAAAAAATGACCTCTACAAAAGTTAAAGGTACAACGGGGAACTAACAATGGTGACCTTGACTTTGATCTTACAATTTATTTTCAAGGTTATTTCAAGGTTAACTTCAAAATGTTAAATGGAAACCCCCAATTTTGACTGCGGAATCGGATAGAGCGTGGATGGATTAAAATGAAACACCCTGTATAACTTTAAAGTTACTATTTATTATTAAAAGTATTAACAGGCGCTGATTTTAATAAGCTTCGCTTGACAGTCGAAAAAAATTAGCAGTGACTGCAATATTTTAGTTTTCTCGCCTAGATGCTTAAAACAAAGCTCACATTATTTATAAAATTTTCTCGATCTAATCACATGTATACTCACAATGCAAATGGCCGGAGTGGTGAAAGTCCAGCAGATCTTCCACCAGAAGCAGGGGTAATAACCGATCATGTCGCGTATACCATCGTAGAAGCGATTGACACCGAAAGCCCAAGAAACCGAGATACACTCGAAGAACATGAGGAATAGCAACACGAAGCCGCTCACAGAGTAGAAATCCAGTAGTTGGAAGACGTACATTCCGCCCTGTGAAGAAAATAAATTATCTTGTTTTATATCGGTCGCGTGCACTAGGTAAACGAAAATCACAAAAGAAATGATTTTTTATTTTATGATTCTTCTATTTACATGGGAATTTGTTTTACGTAGCTGGAGATTGTGATAGGACTTCTCAAAAAGTTTATTTTTTCATAAACGTTTGTTTAAATATCAAAATAAAAATTATAGAATTTAATAATACAGTGCTCCAGATAGTAAAAGCAATCATTTAAATCCTAAATTTTTTTATACTATTTAACACTATTATTAAATCTAGATATTAATTCTAATTTGTAGTTTGACCTTTATATTAAAATTTACATCTAGGTTCAGCAAAGATCGAACTATTTAACATATAAAATTATTATTTAAGCCAAACTTACTTCCGTCACACAAGAGAGACCGATGATATACGATATGAAGCAGACGATGGCGATGAAAATTTCTTTCCTCTTTCTCAACAGTCTCGGCCACTCGTCCACAGCTGCCGTAATAAAGCCCTCTACTGTACAAAACTTAACAAAAAACCCTAAATTTCCACAAACTTCCTATCACTAAGCCAAAAAACATTTTCACACCACCAACACAAACCACGCATATTCATTAACAGGCTCTCACACCCTACCCTCATTCTCACCATCCACTCACCTGGCTATCAAGCCCTATCAGCAGCAGCATGAAGAAGAACAGGCAGGACCAAACCGGCGCGCCGGGCAGCTGCAGCACCGCCGACGGGTAAACCAGGAACGCCAGCCCCGGCCCTGCAACCTCCGTCGTCATCAAAATTTCAGCCGCGTGTTACCAGCACATGCGAATTCAAATAAGCTCAAATAAATCGTCTACGTACCGGAGGCGGCGACGTCGGCCACCGGCTTCTGCTGCTCGTGCGCCATGAAGCCCACGACCGAGAATATCACCACGCCGCTTAGCATACTCGTGCAGGAATTCACCGTGCAGACTATCAGAGCGTCCCTTTATAGTTTTTTGGTTCGTCGAGATGAGAAAAGAAATTGCGTGTTTTTAGTTTTGAGCTGGTTTAGTGGATGGTTAATTAATGGAGGTTCGTTGGGTTTGGATTAAGGGTTTCGTTTCTTACTTGTAGACGTTGTTGTTGAACTTGTTGTAGCTGCCCAGGGCGACCAGAGCTCCGAGGCCCAGCGCGTACGAGAAGAAGATTTGGGTGACGGCGTCGATCCATACCTGCGTGGATTTAAAATTTTAGCGTAACGAGGAAACGACGAGCGAGGTGTATTAAGAACGAACCAGCTGATTCTATACGAGATCTAAGCGCGTGACTAAAATAATCGAGTCTAATCATTCTTTAACCAACGACTCCTACTGCAATAGTTCCAATAGTTCCAAAGCTATGTGGTCCAAAAGAACAAAAGCTACTTTCCAAAACTAAAGCACGTCTCTTAGCCGCGCAACAATTAACAGCGCAATAATAATCAAAGCCCCTCGCGGTTTCCACTCGGCCATAAAACCGTCCGCGACGAAAAGATAAGCAGAGAGGATACAAAAAAATCACCCGCCCAATTGAGCGTCCATTGTGAATGCTAAGTAGCGCAATTGCCGAGCGCAGGAAACGCGTGTGCGCGCGCACGCGAGCGTCTTGATTATATTGAATGTCTTGGAGGAGGGCAGCGAAGATGGGATAAACGGTGCGGGTTTATGTACGTACCTCAGGCTCGCCCAATTTGGAGAGATTAGGCGTCGCGTAGTACTTGAGGCCCTCGATGGCGCCCGGAAGCGTGAGGCCCCGGATGAGCAGGACGAACAGCAGGCAGTAGGGGAATAGGGCGGTGAAGTAGACGACCTGAGAATGTTTTTATTGTTAGAGAGGGTTTCTTTTTTTGTTGGGTTTGGGACGGGTTTGATGAAAGGGTGGGTTGGAGGAGGTGAGGGTTTGATGGTTTTCATGATAGAGTTGATTAAATTTTGAGATGAGCCGAGATAAATTTATTATTCAGATAAATTATTGAGTTTATAAAATTTTAGCGTTTTTCTAAAATTGTTTCTATCATTTTTTCACCCGGCGCGCGGGAAGTTTGATATCTCGCACAGCCGGTCGGAAACACGTGTTTTAAAACACGCTTTGCGCATGGGTGATAAAGTCATTTAAACCTCGTGTAAACTTTCCGCACTTGCTTCTCTCGTATTTAAACGTCCACTTGAGGTTAAAATCACTTTATCGCACTTTCATCGTAAATAACTACCCAATATTTATTATTTTTGCGGTGGTTTAATGTGCTAGCAATTAGTAACGTTTCTTGAAAAATTCTTATCGTGCAGATAAACAATTCTGAGTTTTCGTAAATGTCTAAACAAATTTAAATGGAAAAAAGCAAATACACAAGCATTGTGTGATATTTTTCTTAACACAGTACACGTTTGTTTTTAAAATGATTTTTGTATTTTTAATTTACTATTAAATTAAACTTGATTGCATGTATTTTACACAAAATAATTGTAAATTAATTGTAAATAATAATGTGTAAACAAAATAATTGTAAATAATAATTATTTTACACTCTATTTGTGAATTCTGCATCAATCTATACAAAACACCCAATTTAGACATACAACTGTACAGATTTCCCAATAGATATCCGCTTTTACAATAAGAAAAAAAGTAGATGGAAGATGACAAAACAAAAGGAGGAAACATGAGGGTTGAAATTATATATCAAGATAGTCTGGAATGCTGGCTTGACTCGTCGTCGATTACCTTTCCCGTCCACTTGACCCCTTTCCAGATGCAGAAGTAGCACATTATCCAAACGATGGCCAAGGTCCCGCAGAGTTCCCAGCGCAGGCCGCCTACCTCCTCGATACCCCCAGATATCTGAAGCGTCCGCCTCCTACGACAGACAGAATTCAGTTTTTGTAGTAAGACTTTTTTTTGTTACTTTGAAGTATTTTGAATTTTTAATCTAGGTATTATTTGGGAGAGTGATTTAATAAAGAAACATATACTTTCTGAATAAACTATTATAATAAAGTAAAGTAATTTATTTCTTACAGCAACTGTTAGTTTACTGAATAAACTAATATAAAAAATTAATTATTTAAAAAAAATGCATTTACGAGTAGGCTAGGCATCAATATATCTTAATGTTGGACTTACTCCCAGAACTCCTTGACGGGATCCTTGAGGAGTGTGTGGCTCAGGTTGCCGACCGAAGTGGAACATATAGTTTCATACCCGTTGTTCCAGCACGGGATTTTCAATCGCTCCGAGGGAGTAATGCAGAACTCCGTGTTCCACGTGTTCTCGCACGTTCGCCATGGTACGTCTGTAGGTGGGTGGTTTAAAAGGAAAATTATTGATGAACTATAATTTTGTGAATAATGTTTTCATTTACACCTTGATGTGTTACTAGTACAATACATTGATTAAATACTGCGAGATGATAGAGACTATTTTCAAACAATATACAATTTAATATGATTAAATAAAATAGTTTAGAATATTAATGTTTAGCGGTTGAACAAAATGTGTTAAAGATTTTTGTGTATGCAGATCTGAACATGCTCGACAGTATCTACTTAAGCACATTTAACTTGCTATTTGCAAAATTTGAAATTGTTTTTTTAATCGCAATACCATTTTATTGTTTGTGCAAACAGTATAAATTTAATTTCTAATACTTGTATTTACATATTCAATTTCGTAAAAAGTAAATATATGTCACAATTTTTGGAAACGGTTCATCTCTTGCGATTCAAAAATTATTCATCATTTATCATACATTCGCGTTTAAATTAAGAAGCTCCTAATTATGTCTAAAAATCACCACTCCCCGAAACCCTTTACTTCGATTACACGAGGAAAGTCCAATAAAAACTCGCGTCAAAACTTACACGCAACAAAAAAATTCACCTCACAAATCGCAGCGAGTCGCACCAAAAAAGAAGCGTGACATCTCAATTCCCTTGCGAGGATTCCCCCTTGATTTGAGTTACGACAAACATAACCCGCGAGAACGCGCAGGACAAGGTCGCATCATTAAAAATTCAACGCCACGCGCTCGTCAATATCTCCGCGAGTTCTTCTTTTTTTTTTTGCTTTTTTATGGGAGAACCATTTAGAGTCCATCTCCTTTTTTGCGCGCTCGATTGCTCGATCGTACGACGTAGAAGCTTTTGTTTAGCCGTGAATGAATCAACAAAACTCACCCGAGCGGAGGGACACCAAAAAGTAGAAGAGGGCCCAGGCCAGAATGATAATGTAGTAGATGTTCGTCCAGCAGGAGAGCACACACGTCGCATAACCAATTCCTGAAAACGATAAAGATTTTACTCGAGTTTCTTTCTGTTTATGGACGTTGTAGTTCTATGATGCCTTCGCGCATTTGAATTAGCCATTATATCGTTTGAGCGATGGAAAATTTGGCTAAGCCGGGCGAGTGTACGAAATGGATGCGTGTTCGATTGGCACCGAGGTAATTGAAAAAATTGAGAAATTACGTGGCTCGTGACGTAAGAATAAGTTTAAATAAGTTTAAGTGATTTTACTAACAAATTTTTTGGATCGACCGTCGGATAACGTGAACGTCACGTTTCTGGAAATCCCTGATCTGATCGGAATTTTTAATGCTCCTATACATACGGTAGTCGATTAAATTTAAAATTATTATTTTTATTAAAAAAGTACAAATGTTAGCTAAAATTGAGTAATAGGGTTTCTTAATTCATTTATAAACTTCATTATACATTTGATATTCATAATCGAATTTATATCGAAATTCATTCAATATTCATATCGAAAAAATCTTTATTTTGTAATAAAAAAGTATTTGAAGCTTCTTTGTCAGTGAAAAAATTATTTTAATAGCACTAAATGTGTTAAATAAAATAAAATAATAGATAACGACGAATAATAATAAAACATTTAAACCTTCGTGCATAAAAATCAATGGGATACGACGTATTTTAATAATTCAAACTTAAGTCTTTATGCAAAGTGTTGGTCGGCTGGTTTTCTATAATGGCACTTCTTATATTTTTATGATTGTTCAAATACATAGAAACCATAAAATATTTTCCAACCAAAAAAATTAATGTATAAATTCACAATTATAAAAGCTTGATTAAAAAACTTAAAATATTATAAAAATTTAATTTTACTATTTCGATTCACCTACTTAATAATTATTAATATTACCTAAAAAGAATTATGATTACAAGCTTACCTTTAAATATAGGAGCTATTTTAAATACACCGAGGCCCCCGATGGTCATCATCTGTCCTAAGGCCAATTCCATTAAGAACATCGGCACCCCAGCCAATGCCAGCGCTATAAAGTACGGAACCATAAACGCTCCGCCGCCGTTCTTGTAGCACAGGTATGGAAATCTCCATAGATTGCCTAGGCCTATCGCCAGGCCCACCACCGACAGAATAAACTCGATCTTTAAAATCGCATGGGCGCTCGATTAAAATTTTATTGTTTTTTTTATTTTTTTTATTTTTGTGGAAATTTGTGTAACGAGAATTATATGGTTGGGTGTTTGAGATTAGTATGTAAAGTGTAGGATGCTACTGGTTACTCATCAGAAAAGTCTAGTAATTTTGATTCACCTGTTGAATTAAAGATCTAAGGTGTTCTATTAAAGTTATTGCAAAGATTATACTGAACGTTTCCTTAAGCAAAATGATTTGTGAAGTTGATTTCAAATACATTTACTTGATATTGTTCGATTAAAAGTGAAACTTAAGAAAGCTTTACAGTTTAATGGTAAATAATATAAGCAGAGTATCTCATGAAATTATCTTACGTATATTCTAAAATTTTATCAAAATTACAGTTGCGATACTCTCTAATAGAGTTTTTTATTAAAATCTAAAATTTTGAAATTAACAAGTACTAGATCTAGTGACTACTCTTACTAGAAATGTAGTACACGTGTAGATCTTCAATCTGACTGAAAATTTTATAAATGTTTTTTAATATTTTAAGTTCTAAAAAAAGGCTGTTTGATATACTTAAGTAATAAATTATCTTCTCTTCTAAAATTGTATTACAGTTTCAATCCTCAAACAACGATAAAAATCCATTCATTTTTACATTTTTTCCTCGAGTTCATGTGACAATTTCATTAAAATTATTAACGGCTTCACTGGCAGAAAAAAATATTGAATAATCTGACTAGCTTGAAACTCAAGATATAATCAACTTTTTACAATTATTGCTTTTATTTTATATTCTTTTTATCTAAAAAGGATATGATAAAAATTAGCATTTGTCAAAGTAGTTTATTAAAAATTAGATTTTCATACAGTCGCATAAAATCTGTATAAATTACTACAAATAAAACATGAAAATATTCGATGGCAAATATTTGATGAAGTTATTGAAGAAGCCAACACGTAAGCTGACTGAAAAAGTTTAATTTTTTACTAAATTTCCATGATAAAAATATCCGAATTAGTTAAAATATTTTTTGCTGTAAACACCGGCATAAGAATCAATAAATTTCATTTTAAAAAGTATATAGTTAAAAATGGTTTATTGTCTTGTATAATAACATGCCTATCAATAAATCAAGAAGTTTTTCAAAACAAGTTCAATAAATTTCTCCTATTAAAGATATCAGAAAACACCTACAAAATTTTTCAGCTTTGCTTGGAGAAAAATCAAAAAATTGCAAAAATTACTGTACTTTATAGAAACTTTTGTAAGACAGATCATAAATTTTGTAAGACAGATCATAAATTTCTCTACACTTATAGTAATATTTGCTGTAATGTACATTAATTTTTTTAGATTTTTCCTATGTGTGGCAGCGTTAATCTCCAGTATTGTAATTTTTCCGAAAATTCTTCTATGATTGCAGATTGGTGACCCATACATCAAACCGTATAACCAGACCAACTTTAACTACATGATTTACTCCTTCTCCCTTTAAAATCTCTACCCTACATCTATCTCAAACCACCCCATCCAATAACCCCCCAGCCAAAGTCCTCGTTCAACCAACCTTACTCCCCCAGCTCCCTCTCTCAGGCACATCGTCCTTATCCAGCTCCAGCACCCTCTCCTGCTCGGTCTGCAGGACCTGTATCGCCTGCAGCTTGAAATCCGCCGTGTGCTGTCTTTCGGCCAACGTCGGCTCACTGAACAAAGCTTTCAGCTCCTGCACCGGACTCGCAGCCAGCGGACTGCTCGGCAGGGGATGGAGAATTGGCCGCTGTCCTGGGAAAGGACTCGTCGACCTATCGACCCGCTGCTGTTGCTGCTGCACCGTCTGCTCGATCGAAGGCATCGCTTGCTGCTGTTGCTCCCTTTGCTTTTTCTCTCTCTGTCAATTTCGTTCACTCTCGGCTCTCTCTCTTTCTATGCGCGCGTAGACGATATTCAATTCACCTCATCCTCATTACGCTCTGCGCCGCGGGTGGATGGATTACGCGCTCGTGCCTGGCCTGTGGACATATGTGTGTATATTGGATGTATCGGATTATTGGCTATCGGGCCGACCTCGCCAAGATCGAGCCGCTAATATACGCCGGATGCAAAGATCAGGCCTGGATCGTTGCCGGAGCGCGTGCCGGCTTTTACGAGTGCGCGTGCGCTAAGGGATACGCTTTGAGATTTCGTTTGCCGTTAGTTGCTGGGATTGTTTTAACGCTTTGCGCTGTGAGATTGATGTAGAGGTATCGCACGTTTAGTTACTGGTTCGAGTGCGCTCGTACTTGTGTGTTACTCGTAATTTGTGTTTGTACTTCGGAGAAGTTTAATATAAGACCATTCTTTTTATTTATTGTTTTATTGTTAAAAGTTATATTTTAACAAGATAATTTCTTTATAATAAAAATATTAAATGTATCTGCTTTTGCAATGTTAAAATAATACAATAATTTTGAAGATTCTTTATCGTCGATAATTATGCGTAAAAACCTGTTTATTGTTAGTTGTTGATTAGAAGAATAAAATTTCAATATTTTTTATTTAAATGAATGACTGGATATAAAACAAACATTTCATTGCAGTCCATTCAAAGTTAAGTTAACTACTACAATTGTATTTTTTAGATAGATAGCCTTACAAACCTTTAGAAAACTGTATATGTAATTTTAAACCTGTTCTAGAGACTACCATAGATGAAAAAGTATTAAAATTTTCCATTTGAAGTTCATAGTCGTACTGCGCGTGCTTTAAGATTTTCCAAGATTGGCAGACAACAGCGCAATGTGCTATTATTACTTTTTAAAGAGAAAATTTTGTGGCGCGGACATTTTTAGTATTAGAGTTTTCGATGAATCCCGATATATTTTAAACTTCTAATTTAGGAAAAATGGATTTCAACTTAATGTCTGCCTTATGTACTTTTGCGAGAGTTTATGAGTATAGATGCGTATGTACATACGGATAGATGTAAGTGATAAATTCTTCTACCTACCGAAACTTAGAAATGCACTGATATTTTATACCTACATCTGACTTACAAAGAGAGCACCAGAGGTTTGGGCCATAGATCTGGCAGAAACGTTTTCATGATTGCTTTTGGCCAAAATTAAAAGACCTATGATCTTAGAGTTTTATCGAATAGGTTTAAAATCTCGGATAATGCGGCTTTTTATATTATATTAATAAAAATAGCTTAGCAAAAGTTTAACATAGCTGTTATCTTAAGTTTAAAAAATATCAATAAAATCCTGAGATACGCTACCTAAGATAGTTTCTAGATTTGACCAAACGAGACCCTGAAAAAGTTTCAGCTAGATTCATAACTCATACCTCTACTGCTTTCCTTGTTGCAATTTAATTTATAATTATAATTGATTAAATTATGGTAAGCTTTTTAAAGCCATAAACATATGTTTTTAGTATTTTTCAAAATTAAAAAAAAATTTGTTTGGATTTCTCCAGATGTACTTAAAAAAGTTTTTATATCTTCAGTATATATGCAATTTATTTTCTAATTATGTATACATACATTTTAGGGCAATTATTTTTTAATAAAGTAGAAATAGTTACTTTTAAGGAAACGAACAATAATTAAATTTGATTAATTTTTTAGCTTTTATTACTACTATTTTTGTGAATTTTTTTATATTGATTGAGAAAAAAAAGATGATTATAGTGTTTCACAAGTATCGATACCTGTCATTAGGTCTTTAATAATTTTATAATAATTTAACTTATACAAAAAAGCATAACACTATTAACGTTTTTCCATAAACATTATTAGATATTATAAGCAATCTTCTATGTGTTTATTGTCTATTTTCATTCAACTATTTACAAACAAATCACGGTAGATATGATTCCTTATTTTCACAAATGAATCTTATAATAAGTAGATGCATGTCGAGCACGGTAAGACCACACTTGCCCGTGTCAAATCCATTTAAAAAATTTTAAACTTTCGCAAATCCTAAATACAGCTTCTACGTAGCATCAGCGCTCATAATATATATCCCATCTAAGACACAGTCGCGCAATTCAGGTACTTTCTAAGTAAATTAAACCTCATCAAATCCCGGCCAAAGCCTAAAGGTTAACCAGCTAACGCTCGTCCGTACCCTCGGACGCAACAACTTTTCCTTTGTACTCAATAAAATAATAACCGGCCAAATTTGCAAATCAGATCCGGCGCAATTGTCGTTAATTCATCGCGGAAGACTTCGGGCTTATCCTTGGGAGCCAGGAAGATGGAAGCAGGGCCCCCGAGACTTTATCTTATTGTGCCTACTTCGATATTCGGCCGCACGTGAATTTATACATTACAAAACGCTCCGGCGCACATATTCACGCCTCGCGAAGGCTCTATCTCTCTCTTTTGCTCTCTCGGCGCGGGGCGATGCTGATGATGATGGATGACGTACAACGAGCGACTTCCGGGGAAGAGCACAGAGCGGAGTCTCTCTTTCTCGGTTCCCAACCGACGAGATCCAACCTTGTCCCATATACGAGGGAACCCCCTTGTCTTGTCCGTGAAGAACGCGGGAGATGGTTTGTGCGATGATCTCGGATGATCGAAGGCCGAGGCACGGTTTGTGGACGTAGGTTGAGAGGTATTAAGGTGGTTGTGTGGCTTTTTTTTTAGCGTGGGATGATACGGTTTTCATTGGTGCGCGATGAGACTTTTTTTATATATGAAATAGCGTGATGTATCGTTGAATTGAATGTTATGAAGATGGCCCGTGATATATCGAAACTAATCAAAAGTAAGAATCTGCTTTTTAAAACATATTTTGTTATGCTTTTAGCTCGATTATATTGTGGTGTACTTCTACGCTAGGTGTATAAAATTCATCAGAATCGTCTGAAGCTTCGCATTTTTTTTTTTATTCAAAAGAGGATGTAATACACATTTTTTGCGCTTTCTGAATTTATCCATCCGTTTTATTGGCTACCCGTCTTTTGTGCGCTATAGTCGAAACATCGAAGGGGAATACAGACGACGCGGCTCGGGATGTTGCGATTTAAGTAGATACAGACGTGCACGGACTATGGATCAAGCAAGTTTCGATGAAAACGAATTTTTTTTGTAAACTCTTTCTATTGGGTATTGTCCAAGAATTCAATCACGCGTATGATGCATTTTAAAGATTTCTTGTAACTCATAAGCTTTTTATATGCGCATATGCTGTAAACAATTATTTTATTATATAAACATTATAAAGGAATTAAAAAATTAAAGACAGGGCTAATATTTTAAAGTTAAAATGTTTATTTTGTACCGCAATTAAAGGTTTAAGAAAGTTTCCTATATAGAATTACAAGTACTTGTGGTCTTATGAGGATTTTTAAATTGCATGTAAACGTTAGCGATTGTATTTCATTTACATACTCATGATAGCTAAATAGCTGTTATTTATGAATATTAGAGTATCACGTATATAATTGACAGACATAGTATTAGTTTAAAAGAGCATTATTATTAGACTACTTATTGATAATAGTCTAAGTGGAAGCAACAGATTAATAAATTCCATGACGGAAGTAGAACTCTTAAAAATGAATTCGATTTATAAAGATTCATGAAACAATAAATAATTAATATGTTTTGATTAAAAACTTGCTTGAAAATATGAACGCGAAGAATAATTTTTAGTTAAGTACCATATCTTATTATAAAAGTATTTCAATAGGAAAGACTTAAATTTTGTAAAAAAATAGTGAAAATTGATATTAGTTTAGTAATTTTAAGTATTTTCAGAGCAAATTTTACTACAAGTGGTGACCATTTTCTTAAGAATTTGAGTCAATCCATGTTTACAATACAATATTGTGATATAAACTAGATCATTTTTGCTTCTTTATATATATCTTCAAAAATGAGCATGATATTTTATAGATCATTCGGAATTAATAATTAATTTAGAACAAATGTTTTTTCATATTTAGCCTTGAAGAATATTAAATTTATACAATATATTTTAAATTCAATTAAAATTGAACAAAGTATTTTTATTAAGAGGGTATTGTTAGATTTGTATCGATTTTTTATTGTTTAAAAGTTGAAAGGTAATGATTTCCACCCTTTTTTTTATCAATAATAGTTCTTCGTTTTTATGTATTACAACCAATTGTTTTTTACAAAATTTTTTTAATGGTACGAAGAATGAGATTATTATTCACTTGATGAAACGAATGTTTCGTTTCCGTATATCATTTTGATTAATTCCCTGTTCTACCATATACTACTAGAAAATGACTTGAATATTGTTCTTTTTGAATGTTTTTCAGTTTGCTTTCGACTGGAATATGGTTTATTTAACATACTTCTTTCATGGTTTTAAAGAATTTATCAATATTCAAAACTTATTTTTTAGTAAAAAAAAAAATATATTAAAGAAATTTTAAGATTCAAAGTTTAGTTTAAAAAAATAATCCTATTGAAAACGCCAATAGAATGTGATGCCTAAAAATATACATATTTTTATAAGATTTCAAAATTTTATACGACAAAATGTTCTTGAAAGAATACAATTCACTGAGAATAAATTTATGGGCTATTAAAAAATCAATTTACTTCTATCAAGTAGTACAATTTTGTTTGGCCGCTTAAATATTTTCTACCATCCAATTATTACCAGCAATACTTTATTAATTCACCATAAACATTCTCTATCAACGGCGATCAAGCCTTCACCCATCTCTCCACATTTGCCGCTCTCTCCGCCCACAACCATAAAAAATCCTAAATCTCCAGCGATCAATCACCAAAGTTTCCCGGCTCGATCATCCCACCGCCTCGAGCAAAACGAAATCCCAAACGCCTTCGCTCACTGCCGCAACTCCATCCAGCCACCTATCCAACCGCAAGCTCACCTCGATCCTCTTCCGAAGAACTGTCTCAACACTCACAAAAAATAAAAAAACCAAAACCGCCACCCGAAACTTCTCCAATACCCGCGGGGTCCGCGAACAAAAAAAACGTCAAGCTCGCGCGCAGAGGCTGGGCTAGCGTGTGCGTGACCCCGGATTCTTCTCTACCCTCTGCGTGCGCGGGCGCGAAACTGTGCGGCCCGTGTGCCTCGCGATATGACAGTCGTGCGCGCGAGATGAAGCGAGAGATGCTGAGAGATGGACGATTAATGGTACAGGACCGAAGAGTGAGAGAGAGAGAGAGGAGACTGTATAGGCGAGATAGCGATGATGGAAATGAGAGACACTGGGGAGAGAGGGGGGGATAAATAGACAAAGAAGGGGAGGAGAGTTTAGCGTGGTGTGGAAAAATCGTAATGAGACGATATGGGAGCGACAAGTGCCGGGAGGGCGGCTGATGGATCGGAGCTTTCGGGGTTTGAATTGGCTCTGCTATCGATTTTAGATCGTTATTTTGCTTTTGGTCGTGAATGACGCTGCTGGGTGTGTTGTTAACAGTTAATAGTACTTTATTATTTTTACATTTATCTGAAACAACTAAATAACAAAAATATTTTTTCAATACCGATTACCGATCTCTCAATAATCCAAAGCCCATCATATGCTCCTCACATTTGCATCAACTTCTACATCCGCGTTTCGAAAACTTACCCGTTTGTTTGAAAAATTAATCACTCTCGCGAGTAAGCGTTGGCTAAAAGAAACTGGATACGAGCGATGAAAAAAAAAAGAAGAGAGATAAAGAAGAGACAATGAAACTAGAAAAAGGTTCCCCCTTCGCGTATATCGGAGAGTGACGCGTTGCATACGCACACCTTCTTCTATTGGCCCATTCAACGAATTAGTGCCACGGTGTCAATCTATATTTAAGCCTCGTGTGCACGCGTGCGCGTTCACCGGGACAAATGACGATGTGCCCTGCAGACGAGGCGACAGCCGATCCTAGACGCGTCGTCCTTAAAGCGAGGAGGAAGATTTAGATAGCTCGGAGGGTGTCGCGTTTTGGAAATTTTTTTGCTTGTAAGGTGCACGTTTTTAGGGCTGGGATTGTCGTGTGGGTTTTGTTGATTTTTGGTCTTACTTTAAGAACGGTGTTAATTGCAGTGATTTTTAGTGCATGATTCGAAAAAAAAAATAAAATGTATGGATATTCATTTTTTTTTGCGTTTTTGTGTCGGTAGATTAGAAAATATTTGAAACTTAAGTGGAATTTTAAAAAGTACAATATTGAACTTGAATTATGCGATAAACGTTAAAGTAAAAAATTGTCTACCGCATCACAGAGCTTGAATGAATACAGTTTCAAAAATTAAAAATAAATATTTGTATATGAACAGATATCTTCATTTTCTACTTATAACGTAGTCCTATCTGCCATAACATTTTTGTTTTTCTTATAAAGCCACTATAAATAAATAACTTTCAATTATTATATGCATATAATACATTTTAAGACACAAATGTAAACCTAACATTCAATAAAAAATACAACCTTTAAGTTATTGTAAAAATAATGTTCCGTAATATTAAATGTATATTATTTAATTTATTTTTTACATTTTGATTGTTTATTTTATGTCCTTTTTATATAAATAGGTTTAAATTATTATTACGAAAATAATATACGGTGTCAATTGCGGCGAATAATCGGTGGACACTGAAGCATTGCTCATCTTTGCTGCAAAGGCTGTACGCTCGATCTACTTCATGTAATAAGTGGATGTAATTCACAGGTTGCAATGGCTAATTTATGCAGAACATTTTGCGCTCAAATCACGGCGATGATGATAGTACAGATCACTATGATTCATGATTTAGGCCAGTTACTGTTTTTAAAAATTAGTCCTGAACAAGTGACTCAGTTCAAATTTTCATAATAGTATTGTGATGCTAGTGACTCATTTTAATTTTTATTTACTTCCAAGAACAGATCACATCGTTTGAATTGTGGATGAATCTAAACTTGTAGAAGATAAGTAAATAATTAGATACATAGAATTTTTAAAGGTATATTCTGATCTCAAAAACTGTCTATAATATTGTATATAATAAACCCTTGCTTTGTTCGGACGAAAAATATCTTACGAGATAAATAACTTCCACGCCTTTATCAAAATGTACTATTATAGCACTACGTATCATAAAACTACACTTACATCATGTCTATCCGTCCTATAAGGACTTTATATAGCATCATGCTTATATTGCCCGAGCCAAACAAGGCAACTACTATGCGGTGGAAGAATGGACTGGCTTTGGCACGAATAAGCAGATAATGTACAAGAAAACCATCAAATTTTTAGAAATGACAAAAAAAGTTCTTGAAAATCATCAAATACAGATAATGCAGCAGCTTGTACAATATGTACAGACGCAATCATGAAAAATTTAAGTAATACGAATAAATTCTGAAAATACGAAAGTCTTTTATCAAGCGTTTGTTTTAGAAGGTTTGTTTCATGGAATGCTACTTCTAGATTCGATATATAAATTTATAGACGCATCTGTTAGGCAAGATTTTAAATTGAGTCAATCACACTATTATTTAATAGCAACAAAAAATCTATGAACACACGAAAAACAACTCAGTTATTACTACAATTGCTCGAATACAAAAACGTACATAAGAAAATTTCGAGTGTTCTTCGAGAGTCTGTGGTCTTTCGAGGTGATTCCCCTTATAAATATTTCAAAAATTTTGAATTTCGATTATTTTAAATGTAGTTATTGCTTAAAAAAGTACTTTTCCACTCGATATTCATTAATCTATTTATTATTGCTCCATACATTTTGTCACCCAATTTCTTATTTTACATTAAATCACAAGAAAACTTTTGTTATGATATTTACGGAAGTGCAACAGTAAAACCAAAACAAGATCATCGACACGCACCGACAAAACGATTCCACTCTTCCTGCGAAAATTTAGATTTAAAAAACAAGCCGACTTTGTCGACCCTATGCCGCGCGCGATAAAAGGTGCCGAGTTGAATAAAAAAAATATGAGTTCAAGGAAAAGTTGTAGTGCTACGTGTTTTAAATGTACAAGAAGTGCCTGGCGGGTCCGAGACCATCCGAAAAGACAATTCAAATGAGGTCTAATTGCGAGGCGGCAAAACCCGCGCCTGCATTTGGGAAGCGTCGCGTGCAAGAAAACGTCGCTGCGACGCTACTGTTGAAATTAATTTGATTAGAGAGACCGAGTGGGTGGAAGTCTTTTATTACTCGTTAAAGTATGTGTTTATGGTGTGTCATTTTTTTTAATGCGTTGGAAGTTGATTTGTGTATGAACGTTTGTTAAAAGGATGGTGTTGGTATAGCAGTAAATTTTATTTAGATTTTTATTTTTTATTATGAGTAGTTTTAGTTTATGTAGGTACGTTGGTTTTTCAATTTTGTAATTCATCTGACTAAAAATAGTAAACAAATTTTTTAAATAAAAGGTGTAATTTTAGGGTAAATACTTAGAAGTAAAAAAGAAATCACGAAATTCTTCACATTAATCTTCCATATGTGCAATCGCAAGGGAAAAAATAAATGTGTAATTCAAAAACAATGCTCTGAATAATTCAACGCGGGGAACTCTTTGAAGTTTAAAAACATCAATTTGAAAGAGAGAGAAAATTAATTTAAGAAGAAAAAACTTTCTTATGTAATTTTGGCATTACTTAGCCTAAATCATATAGGCAAAAAAATATTAATATTCCTATTTTTTAAGCAACTAAAATACAATAATCAATAACAACTCAAAGTTGAATTTCAAGCGTTAATCAAAAACTGTAATGATTGAAAAAAGAAGTTTCTGGAATATCATGAATGTGTAATAATATTAACGCAACCTTGAAAAACAACAATGTAAATAGCAAGTGCATATCCTTCTTTAAATTTTCTCTTTCGTGCGCAGGTGTAACAGTCGAAATAAATTCAGCGAAGATAAGGATCTAGTGCATCCGTTGACCTAGTGAAAATGACTCGAGTAACGAGTCTTATTCATATGTTCATCATTTATTTTTATGAGATTGTAAATTTTTTTATTGCAGTAGAATAATAAGCTTATTAAAATAGAGCTATGCAGTACTGATCTGAAGTCAATTATTTCCTTGGATTTTTACTTTGACTTTACAGTCAATTACTCTCATGGTGAGTAATATAATATTATTGTACGTAGATTACGAGAAAGCGAGTTAAACCTTTAATTCTCGCTTAATTATTTATTAAAAATGTTTTAAATATGACACCTTCTTAAGATGATTTTGTAATATCTACACATTTAAATGTTGCAAGTGTAGTGATGATGATCCGATATTGTTATATTATGCTGACTAAATTTGTTACTATGTTCTTTATATTCCATGTAAATTATTGTACTTGCATTTTTAGATATAAAAATACTTAAACTATGAAATAACTAAGCTCTTTTATAAATCGATAATTTTTTACAATTTTGTTAATGAAAATTGAATAGTGGATGAAGAACTTTTCTTCGGCGAGTAATTGCCGATGATTTATTAGATCTGGTAGATAGAAAAAAGGTCATACATATTAAATAACTATAAGATCGAATCAAAAAATTTGAGCCAAGATCATAAATGTATTGAACTCTGAGAGGGGAAGTACTGCGGCATAAAACTCCTTTCTATGGCATATACACACGTATCAGAAAATTCGAAACAATTATCAATTGTAAGGTGAGAATGAAATTGATCTTTATCAAACCAAAATGACGTTTTATGCTAGTTTATTAAAATTACGTGCACACTCGATGTTCCGGAGGTGTTATTGTTCTTTAGAACTGTTATTGTAAATACTAAACTTAAAACGCCATTCTTGATTCGTAATGAACCTTTCGTAACTTAAATCTTAATCATAAATTCTTCGCTTCTCCTTTGGGTCATGGACCGCTTTTCTCTTCTGGGTCGTGGACCGCTGTCTTTTTCCTCTGGATCGTCAACCGCTTTCTTACGTGGCAAAATTGCAGCTCAGGTTAGCGTTGCGTGAACCGCATTGTTATTATTTTTATATGTTTCTAAATTTAATCTTGAATATTGGTCAATTTGTATGTATTGTTATGTTTGTACTAATGTCGCGATCCAATATTCGTTAGTTTGAGCGGAGAGCAATTACTATTAGAGTGTCTTTTTCATGATGGCAATTATAAAAACAAAAATTATTATCATAAACTTGATTTCTGCTTAAAACAGTTAAGCTAATTGGCTTCAAAATAATGTAACTAATATAAATGCAGCTAAATGTATCACTGTACCTTTTTACTTAGATTTAGTAAAACCACAAGAATGAAAACGAAATTCGATCCAAACTAAATTATTTTTACGGCGATGGCTTTCTCATATCTCAATTACTACGCTGCACTACTAACGTAATTACAAAAAAACCGATAAAAGGAAAAAAAAACACGCATCAATAAGTACTTCTCACCGATTTCGCACAAGCTCGATCTCGCCTACAAGCGGCTATCGGCGCACGCGCGCGCCGAGTCCTACGCGACTTCTTTTCGAAATCCGCGCGAAGGTAAAACGCGCAAAGGCCTTTGTTTTCCGCTCCTCCGTTGGCTATAAGTCCAGCTTGCACGTGCGCGCGCTGCCAGTTCTAAACGCGCATCCCCGCTGGCAAGACAGCTAGATTACCTTTTTGGAGGCGTTAACGAACTTTCACTTGGCGCGAGGTTTGTTGATAGTGCAGTGCACGCGACGAATGTTGCGAATTTGACGGTATTGTGCGAAGCTTCGATTTCAGTGGGAGATGAGTGAATCATTGAGGATGACCTGGAAGCAGAGTTTCGCCTCGAGGGAGACTCCCGCTGTCTATTGGCAGAATTTTGATACGAGTGAGTTTCTATAGTTTTGTTGCTTTTTTATGACCTATTGGTTGAGAGATGGTTTCGTATCTGGTGTGTAGGATTCGGAAGTGTACTTTTTGGTTATCTTACTTGCTTACGTATGTTCGACTGATTTTTAAGATGACGTAATATCCTTCGTGTTTATTATTTTCCACCTCGAGATTTTCGGGAATAATATGCCACTTTATATGCAATAGTACTATATGCACCTCGAGTGTAAAGTCAATATTACTCGCTTTGCTCGAGCAGAAAACCATCCTTAAAAATACTAGACAACTTTATTACCTTTACTCGACATTACTAAATTACTTGGCATAATAATGTGCCATTTATTAAATTCTTCTTCGAAAATATTTGTTATTTAAATAAATAATTTAAACGTTGAAAGTTTAAGCGTTGAACAAAATTAGTGCGAGAACTTTTGAAAATAAGGAGCATACAATCGAACAATAATTACAATTTTGTCATTTTAGTTGAAACAAAAAATAAATAAGATTAAATAAAAAATAAATAAAAATTCATTTGCTATAATTGTAAATATTGCAAATAAATAAACACTTATTTAATAAAGAGTTCCGGAAATTGGATATAAATATTGTTCCAAATCACTTTTTTTTGCCATATTCAAAACTCAATACACACGCAAAGCAACGATTAACTACAAAATATTATTATAGAATATTTACTAATTAAAATAAAACAAACATAAATTTAAACTCAAATGTATAAATAAATCTCCACTTAAACTTGAATCAAGAGTAAAAAGGCTATCGAGCAGAATGCATTGAAACGAGCGCGAAGAAACGACGCTGCATGCGTGACTTGGGTTCAAATGTTTATTTCACTCCGCGAAATATTCGTATTATGCCGACAAGCACTCGTAGCCATGTGTTCCTCCAAGAAATGTTTTCACACACGCCAGAAATCGAGTTATAGCAAGATTTTATGTACGAGGAAAACAATTTTCTGCTAGTAAAAAACAAAAGCAAAATAAGATAAATTATAAAAATACGTTTAGGAGTTTAGTATTTTTTCGAATAATCTTTATTATAGTTTAGGTATAAATTAAAACTTTTCTATTTCAATTACACTTTTATTTGAAAAGTTTTAATTACAAATAGAATTAATAATTTTTCTGTTATTTTAGCTTTCATTCTGATCGCGTCGATCACGATACTCACCGGCGTCTGGTCAATTATAAAATTTAAAGGATGGTATCGAGATAGAGCACGATTATTGTATTTGGCATCAAAACTACCAGGACCACCTACCTTGCCGCTGATTGGCAATGCTTTACAATTCGCTTGTAATTCTGATGGTAGGCAATCATTGCGTAAAACTAGAAATAGCAATATATTTATTATTCGAAAGTAAATACTTCTGTATTGAGCAATAAGTTTTATAAAGATGCTAATTCTAAAATTAATAATCTCTTATTTATTTTTGGATCATACTTATAAATTATTTTACTGCGCATTTAGTAAATATTATTGTTTTACTGTTTAAAACAGAATCCTTGGAAAGAGTGGTAGAAATTGTGCGAAATTATGAATCACCCATGCGTTTCTGGCTAGGGCCGAAACTGTTTATTGTTTTGACAGAACCACGAGACTATGAGGTATCAAATTATTTATATCAAATTATAAAATATTAAAAATTTTTTTAATCATTGGGAAACAAATAAAAATTATTTGAAATTTTCATTAGATAATATTAGGATGTCAAAAAGCAAGTTACAAAGATCCAGTTTACCGATTTATGGAGCCATTCGTTGGTCAAGGTCTTGTTAGTGGATCTGGTAAGTTTTTGTGTCCGTCTACATTTTCTTTTTATTTCGAAACGATTTATGTAGTGTCATTCTGATAAATTTTAATGAAAATAAAGTTACCAACGCGTATGTAAATGGTTTTTAAAGTTTCGTAATATTTGTAATTTCCAATCAATCCAGAACCATGAAAAAATGTGTTTCAGGACCTACACATAGAAGTCATCGAAAAGTTATAATGCCAATGTTAAACAGCAAAGCTCTGAATGAATACATGGAACATTTTGATTTTCACAGTCGTGTCTGTGTTGAATTATTGGATGAAAAAGTGGACACTGGAGAATTTGATATCCAACCATTTCTGACCCACTGCACCTTCGACATGATTTTTGGTAGTTATCAGTATAATCTTATCAAATTAAAAAAATTTTAAAGAGGGTGTAAAAATTCCTTTTCTCCGTGTATGATTTCATAATCATAAAATTCTACAATATTTTTTTTTTGGAGGTTCGAGTTTTAAACCAAGTTTATCTTACCTTTTTTTATATTTCATGAATATGAATATTATAAAATTAGATAGTGTAAATTAATACAATTATTGGTACTAATATAATACATTGAATATTAAAAATCTAAAAAACCAAATAGATTGAAACAAAACTTTACTTAAATATATGTTATGCAATTTTGCTTAAGTCTTCATAACCAGTCTTACTTATTATATAATATTTTTCTTTAATTTTTCTAAATCTCAATTACTAATTGAACCTTTGCTTTGTAGATACGATCTTAGGAGTGCCAGGAAGTTCTCAAAGAGAAGGACATAAAGAACTTGTTTACTGGACTGAAAAGTACGTTCACTTCCTTTGCTTACATAATTGAATTCTCTACATAACAAATAAATCCTAAAATTTGAATTTATTGTAGAATGTATGAGCTGATTCACATGAGAATGATAAAAGTATGGCTTCATCCTGAGTGGATTTTCTCGATGACTAAATTAGGAAAAGAGCAGAAAAATGGTCAAAATGTCATTCAAGGATTCATTGAAACTGTAAGTTTTTTTACATGATGCAACATACTAATATTTATTTAATAAAGTATATTAACTTTATAAAATGTCTACTAACTTAATAAATAAAAAGTGCGTCTATATAAACCTGTACGATTTACTACGGTGCTTAGCACATGTATGAATTCACAACAATGATAGCATAAAAAAGAAAAGTGTTTTTGTGATGTTATTAGAATGATAATAATTTACATTGACAATTGAAGCTTTACAAAATCATCATTTTCCAAAATTTCTATTATACAAAATGCTGTTTCTTACGTTCCAAATAACAATATTTTATACTAAAATTGTAACAGTATGAGAACAAACATTTCCAGTAATATCATATGTTATTTATTAAATTGACAAAACACTAAAATTAAAAATTAATGCAATAAATTACAGGTAGTAAAGCGAAAAAAGAAAGAACATTTTGCTCTAGAAAGAGGTGCTATTGTATCAGACAGACCCAGGGTAATGCTTCTAGAACAGTTGATCGAACAAGTAGCAAAAACCAATCTTATGAACGACGATCAACTACGAGATGAGACATACACATTATTTACTGCTGTAAGCTATTTAAAATTTTTATTGATTTTTATAATTTAAAATTAAAAAATAAATAAACGTATTTTCAATGTGTTGAATTTAGGCGCAGGATACAACAGCATCGATAAGTTCCTTTGCCTTATTAAATTTAGCTATGAATCAAGAAATTCAGGTAAAGTATTTCTTTTTTCTTTTTTTTAATCTATATTATAGCGATAAGATGTTGTTATCTTAATAAGCACAAAATAACTTTTAATTCCTCAATTTTTTTATGAAATATTTTATTCATATGGAAGGTTTAGAACAAAAGGAGACCAAGCGCCATTTTACATGTTCTTGAGAAAATGCAGTATACATATTTACATAAATAGTGTTTGGACATTGCAGAATTCAAAAATACGTAAGTCTCTATTATTGAAATTTCAGAAATATAGATCTTTGTTCGTTGAAAAAACCATTTTTCAAAATGAACTTGGCTCCCTTTGGTGTTGAACCTTCCATATGTTGCTCTATATAATGTAATTGTTGCTCATTTGTTTTTCATGATTAGGATAAAATGCGAGCAGAAATAAAAGAAGTTTTAGGAGACGAAAACGTCAGAATGGAGCATCTTCCGGAATTAAAGTATACCGAAATGGTGATTAAAGAAACTCTCAGACTTTATCCAATCGCTCCTTTGATGGTGCGCCAAGTGAGAGGCGATATAGATCTGGGTAATTATCTTCACTTGACCTTTCCTGAAATCTTAAAAAATAAAATTTTAAAATTTGATTTTATAAATTAATACTTACCAATTACGTCTTTCTACATATTATTACTATTTTCAACTTCTCAACCTGTACAATAAACCTTACTTATAAATTTTCAGAGACTTGTACGTTACCAAAGGGTTGCTCAGTCGTGATGGTCCCGTTCATCACTCACAGAAGCGAAAAATTCTGGAAAGAACCGGAAAAGTTTATTCCAGACAGATTCTTGCCAGAAAATTCTGCTGACAGACACCCGTACGCCTACATTCCGTTCAGTGGCGGTTTGCGGGGATGTATTGGTAAGTTATTGAAGGGCATTGTTTTTTGAAAAGCAGAAAAAATTCAATATCAATATAACGATTTCAACATTTTTTATTGCCTTTGCGCAGGTCAAAAGTTCGCGATAATGTGCTTAAAAACGATTCTTGTTCATATCGTTCGAAAGTATCGTCTACGTTCAACACAGAAGCTGGAGACTTTGGGCCTCAAAACTGACATATCGATCAGATCAAGAGATGGTTACATGATTTCTATAAGTCGCGTATGATTCTAAAAACATTGTAAATTCATTAGAGTAATTCATGATAAAGAACTTTGTACAAATTTGCTTCGTACCAAAACGTATCGTCGCGTTTGGTTTACGTGTATATAATACTTAATTAAATGTATGGGTAACCATCTAATGCCACGTAACAATGTATAAAAATCATTTCATTCGATACATTATTTTAATTAAGACTGAGCGTAATTTACGTATTTTCATTGACACATGTTTTCATCTTTCTGAATTTATACTAGAAGAGAAATGTGTTAAGAAATTCACGAGTGGAATTTGTAAAATAGAAGTTCTATGACTTTTTTAAAATATTTCTCTCCCAGGAGTTATGATAAAAAACAATTGCAATAAAATTTGACAATGACATAAACTTACTTATATTTGTTTTCTAAAATAACTTGTTCAGATTATCATATTATACGAAAATTAAATTTAAAATTTAGATTTATACATATGAGAAAATGTACTACAAACAGTTTTTAAATGTACATATATTAAAAATTATAAAAAAAGTATGGATTCTCAGGGTAAATTTGAAAAGTATTTACGAATAGTGATTGTTTATTTTTTCGAATGTATTTGAGTCAGTAATTACGATTATTAAAAATAAATATTTTATAAATCATAAAAATGATGACACATTTTTTGTTTTATTACTGTAATATTACTTAGATAAGATTTTTTTTAATATAATAATAAGATTATTAAAAAATTTAAAATGAAATAATTTGTATCTTTAAGTTTACACAATAATTGTATCAGGAAAAGGAAATGTTCGGTACGTAAATAAATGTTACCACTTGATGTACTTGTCGTTTCTCAATTTATTTAATAAATTCTTTAACTGATATATTCTTTACATAAAAAACGCTAACTTATCGTAATTTCCTTCGATAAATTGTACCATACTGTAATGATAAAAGAAAAAGAAACATTGTATGATAATAGCGACGAATATGCTCTTAAGATTACTTGAAAGTATACAAATGTTAAAAACATGCGTTTTTAGTTCTCCGTGTACCTAGCCTTTTTCTTCATGGAGCCACGTTTATGGATAAATGAGTAGAATAAAAACAGTATTAATGACGAATAATGGCATAATTAATAAGAGGATAATAATAAATCATAATAATAGACGCAAGAACTAGAGAAAAAATAATGGTCGCACGTGTCGACAATCATTATAAATGAAGCAGGTTTATCTACATCTCTGGTGGGTTGGGGTTGGGGCCGTAGCGAATAATCATTAAATCGATCAAGTCCATACAATTAACATACGATACAATGAATTAAGAAAAAACAAATATTTTAATTAAAGGGGAACAGGGGAATTACAGATGCAGTGTGATCCTTAAATGATCGATGTTATAGAATTTGTCGATAAATAATTAGTTAATCGCAGTAAATACAATCAAGTCATATAATTACATCACAGAGAATTATTTTTTTTTTATTTAATTTATCGTTCTCTCTTTCTCCCTCTCTCGCTATCACTCTCTCATATTCGCTTGCGCTCGTGATTTTTTTCACTCTTTCTCTGGCTCCTCTTTTTTTTAGTACTCTTAAATCTTTTCTCGATTTCGTAATTTCTCTGCCCATATAATGCATTTTTTTGCTCTCAAGCGAATTTATACTCAAACACTCTTTTTTTCATCTCCTCCGAAAGACCCTGTGTCTTTTTGTCTCTCATCATCTCTCCACGTACGCATGTACTTTTCTCGCGACTTAAATACACGTATCTACTTAGTAAATACATTATTTTTCACTGTGCAGATTCATCCAGGTGTTTATTCTCTTTTTTTTATAAGATTAAGAAATTATTAAAAGATTTAACATGTGTGTACGTGTGAATGTGTTCATGTGTATAAATGTTCGTGTGCTTGTAAAATTTTTTTTCGTTTTTTTTTTATAGGGAACTTGTACGTGCTCCAGACTTTTCATCGGCACTCACAATGAAAGTCTCTAATTCTGGATCTTAAAGCTACCACGTAATGTAAAAAGAAAAATTATTTTTACGTTTTTTTCTTTAGACTAGCTCATTTTTTTTAGCAAGAAAAAACGATCGGAATTCGATGAATTATTTATTAAGTTTTTTCTTTGAATTACGTTGAATTTGTTTTACTTTACATCTCTAGTACATTGAAGTATCAGTTGATCGCAACATTGTAAAAAGATCATTTATTAAAATTACGCCAAGAGATCATCTCACTTGCAAATTTATAGCGATTCACATGAAAAAACGCGGTACCAAAACGGACACTCAGATTTATCGTTATCTTTATCATTATTTTTCGTTAGGTTTCCTTAAAATTGAAATACGAATGAAATTGATATAGATTAGATTTTTTTGTTTTAAGTCTTTTGTTTTCTATGTATTTCTGTCTCTTTTATTTATTCGACAACATTGTGCAAATTCCATTATAACTAACCGATGTTTATGTATAAGTGCGCAGAATTTTGTTTCTCAATGAAGAAAAAAATTATATACGTTTGGCTGATCCGGCTTTCCTATTTCCTATATAACTCCTTACTAATCTTTGAAATCGCATTCTAAATCGAAATATTTAAAAAACAACATATGTATTCGACGATGCACGAAATAACGTTATCATAGATAATAAAATTTATAATCAATATATTATCGATGCTTCTCGTTACGCAAAGGAAGCTCTGTTTTTTTATTTCAGTTGAATCTGCACACATTTACATGTCTCATATATGTAGAAAGTTGATGTCGATTATAGATTACGTTCCCAGTTTTACGGGAAGATCAAATAAAAATGCGTAGTGCACTATTTTTTTTTATTAATTATTAATCATTAATCGCAACGTCTTGTTTTTTCGTCAGAAAAAACGCATCAGTTTATACACTTACAATAACGGGATCAGTGAAAGAAATGCCACCGTTTTAACGTTCATTCGTCTTCACTTTTCTCTGATACTAATGGCAGTCTGTTAGTTAACTATGTATTTGTGAAAAAAGAAATTCCTTCGCACGACATATACAAACACACTCGGTCGAGGAACTTTTCGACGATTTATTTACTTTATTTTTGCTCTACATTTTGTTCCGTTTTTTTTTTTTTTTTTATTATTTTTTCTTTCTTTATATTCAAACGCACCTAAGGTTTATAACAGTTCCTTCTATCCCTGTACTGTATTCCTGTGAAAATGTGTTTTATTACCGTATTTTTGTTTATCTCGTTTTTCCTAATAAAACGTGAATAGCAACTTTCTCGTTCAGCCTTTTTTTTTTAAAAAGCTCGTTTTATTTCTTCACTTGATAACAATCTACATTCATCTATTTTCAGGTTTCGTCGGATTGGACTCTAGTTTATTTTGACATTTAAATACTTGATTTCAAAGCATTAAGTGACATTTTGTCTCGTTTGGAGCGTTTTCGTTTTATTCGCATATAAAAAAAGCAAGCTAAAAAATATAAATAAAAAAAGTAAAAATGTGTTCTGCAAGTTCCGAATAATCTTGGCTGTGCTAAAAACAGTGTGTGTATCGTGTTTCGTGTGTACAAACGTGTATTACTTCCTTATCACTTGTACTCCGTGCTTTTTCTCTGCACTCAGAAAGTTCACCCCAACATTCTATAAGTCCTTTTTTAAAGTCCCTACTTTTTTCTTTGTATCATTTTTAAGCACGTGGATTTTCTTGCCTTTAGTTTATTACTTTGCATTATATCTACGTTGCACATTTGCATACTGCGCTTTCTGCTCTCACTCTAGGACTATCTCCCTTATTTGTTTTTTTTTTTTTTTTATACTTCATCGCTTAAAATGTACGTGTACTTTTATATTATGAGCACGTGGCGACCAACAGTAAATTAAATGATGTGATTTTTCTTCTTTCACATAACAACTTATTAATTCATGTACTTTTTTTTTTTATAAAAGTACAAAGATAAGTTGAGAAAGATATAATTATATATATGTTTCAATCAATACAAATATGAAAAAAATGAGTTTTTTTGTTGAGAATTTTTATTACAAAAAACAAATTGTGACATAGATTCCGGAAGGATTGTGAGGTAAATCGAACAATAATACGAAAGAAAATACGATAAAGAAAAGCTCGACAAAATGTTATGTCGCTACAAGTCTTAAATAGGGTCGATTTCTTCAGTCGCCATTTGCCATAAAGAATCAAGTTTTTAATGACTTGCTGTGTATCATCTCTCTTTATTCTAAGTTCACAAAAAAAATTTGCAGTGTCGGTTTAACTTTTATTATCATTATGTCCGCAACAGTCGTATGCGAGGTCATCTATATACTTAATACTACAATAAAAAACAATAAAAAAGAATAGAGTTTGTTTTACCGACCTAGAAATTTGTTTGCAATTTTACAAAAAAAGTAAACTATCTCATTAAAAAAAAAAAAAAAAAAAAGAAATAGGGAAAAAATAGATAATTTTCAGCCTCATTTGTCCCACAAAGATTGCTTGAATGTTCCTCTCTTGAACATCGCAACACTTGAGCGAGATGCGAAATGCGATAGAAAATCCTTTTTTTATAAAACGATTGTTTTATGAATTAGTTGATTCTCGAACTTATACGAATGCGGAGTCAATGTATCAGATGTTTTTTCTTATTATCTCTTATTAACCTACATACGTAACTACCAGGCTTCTTTTTTATCTTTATAAATATCAAAATTTCACCGAAGCCAATTTCGTATATGTTTTTCATTTTCTAATACACATTATATTACAATTGTACACTCATTGGTCTCGAATTATCGAATTTGGAAAACCAAAACTCGATTGAACAGCTACGAATTTGACTTCGGCATTTTCGTAGCCTGTCGCAAAAATTTGATATATTATAACGCTGACGTGTATTTCTTTTTTCATATACAAATTTCTTTTTAATAATTTTGCATACATTTTTGCTTATAAAAGCGCCTAAAATTTATTATATTAATTTGGATATCGTTAAATATTCAACGAATAGAATATTCGAATAATAAATAGCTTAAGTATACAAAAATCTACAAAACGCATGTAGAAAGTAAAATTTAAAGCTCGTTGTAACTCGAAATACACGTCAAAGCGATTAATTCACGACGCTTGACAATTAAATGTGCTTTACATAAACAAAAATAACGGAAAAAATATGTAAAGTAAAAATAAAACACGAACCGACGATTGATTATATGAAGCGCCAAATTAGAAAAAAACGTTTTAGCTTGCGAGGATCTCACTAAATGCTTATTAAACATACTACTAACGATCGTGACATGTATGCGCGATTTACTTTTATACAATTTATTATTATTTTTATTTTCGTATACAAAGTGTGTACTTGCCGTTGCGCATTTGACGGCTAGAAATATTTGTCGCTGCTGTTGGACAAGCTATTTTTGTTATAACTACTGCGATTTTGTTTACAAATAACGAATTTGAAATAACAATAGATAAAAATATTAGTCCGTTCACTTAAGAAAATATAGCATCGCAATAGTTTGCGCTTTCATGTAGTGAATCTGAACAACACAAAAGCTATGTGAAACTTTTCTGTTATTCACTATAATTCGCAAACAATTTGTCATAAATTTATTTTTTTTCCTTTTTCTCTTCAAAGATGGAAAACTGGAAAAACAAAAATTTGAAACTAATTCTGCAGCAAGAACACGCGAGTAGCTTTAAAATATTGCATTGATCCGAATGCTCGTCGTCAAACGTGCGCTTTTAAATGAATTTATATACTTTTTTATATTTTAGGCCTTCAGTGATCCTCGCTGAATTGAAAATTTCATTTTTTTTCTTTTGTCTTCGTTTCACCGAGGTACCGATTTAAATGCCAATGATATTGGAAATTCTAAAACTACTAACTATAATAATTACGACACGCTATCTCGTCAACTTGCCGCATTTACATCTTTCCTTAAGCAGCACTCTGGTAATCGTTTGAAGTATTTTAATTGAAATAATATTGTAATAAAATTTGACTATTAAAAAAAAATAGTATTATAAAACAGAAAAATTTTTCAAATCAACCAATTTTTATAATATGACCTATTTACATATAATTTAATTTTTAGATCATAAGTCATGTTTTGATACAACATAAAATTTTGTTTTTATTTGAAAAAATTAATATATAAATATTTTTGTTTAAACAAATCCATTTTTTGGCTTTCATCAAAATATTTTGGCATCACTTTTATAAAAATTTATAATTCATGAAATAAATTATTTATCCAAATACAGATTTAAAAAGTCATTTTCCATAAGCTTTTTCAACGTAATGAATTTATAAACGACAATGTCCACTTTTATACAGAACAATAAGAAATATTGAAATAGATACCAGAGTTTTCCCTTAAAGTTTTGTTCATGCTTTTCATCGTTTCCTCCGACATATATATCGAGTTTCACTCGCTCGTGTTGATACAACGAAGAAAACAATGGTGCGAGTACGTCTGGAATTCTGCGAGCGAGGGGACAAACAAAAACGCTATTCATATTTATGAAACATCTCTCACATAGATAAAATTTTGACCGCTCAAATCGCGAAAATCACAAACGCTAGCACGCACGTCTATATACTTTCTTCCTTTACAACAAGTCGAATACGCAACGTCAAAACTCTGAAAGGAAAAATGAAACGCGACTTATATTTTGGTTATATTTTGCTTTTTTTCTTTCTTAATCTCTTACTCCTATCTCACTCATTGTTGCTTTCATTCTTCTCTCTTGCATACGCTCTATCATGAATTCTCTCGAATTTTTCACTTTCTCCCTTCCTTTCTCGCATCATTTTTTCACGTCAACGACATCGGTAGCATCGTAACTCTATTCAGGTAAATTCGCGTTATTTCTGACTTACATATACACTCGTAAAATGTAATCAGCCCAAGCTCACTTTATCACTCATCCTTGCCGCGCTAACAACCTCTACAACATATCTAACGCACTATTATAAACTGTCCTTATATTAGAAATGTTGTATTTCTTTTTATTCTCGCTTAAATATTAAAATCGCGGGCGTGTGTTTTAGCGATGCAATGCTATAGGGTTTTCATATCACTTAGAGACATACAAGATACCTTAACACATTACTTTTAAACACTAGGCATAAACTACTACTCGCTAATTCTTATGTGTGTGTGTACTTCCTTAAACTCGTACTTCCTTTTCTTTCCTTCTTTCTAAAGATTCGACGACAACTGATCGTTGCGAACGAATATGTAATATTTTGACCTTTGTTTCAAACAAAAAACTCTGGGTACATTGTATTTCATGAAAACTTAGGTTATGCGTCTACGTGATAATAAAGTGGTAAATGTTACAACGCTTTAACACAATAAAAAGATGCACAAAGAAAGGAAAAAAAACAAGATGAAATGAAATGTAAATAGTTCATAAACAGAGACTTATCTATATCGTACGCAAAAAATGTCTCTCGCTCGCACGCTTTTACACTCGTGTTTTTGAGTCAGTCGGTCGCACTATCTTCTATAACACCTACGAAGGAACAAAAGTCACGGTACTCCATTATTTGGCACAGATTATATGTTAAACGAAATTTTGCATTGTCTCCAACCGCTTTACAAGAACGAAAAGAAGAAAAAACGGTTATTGGGAGCCCCTTTTTCGTCGGAATTGAAGAAAGAGCGACGTTTATCTGTCAACCTGCAAAATTTTGATTTACAATAATAAACGTCTTTTCGTAAAATCGAAAAGAACGTATAAAAAACACACCAATCATCTCTCTTTCTTCTTTCCGATTTAGTTTTTTTAATCTTATTTATTTTAGTCCAGTGCTAATTCTTTGTCTCTCTCTTTATTATTTTGCACGCGCAATCGATTTAATTAATTATTTTAGTTAACAATGTAAAAAAAAAGTGAATGTATGCTTATATATGTGTTTTTGTAATTTATACTGTGACATATGTATATATGTGTATATATATGCGTATTTATACAAACATATTAAACACATACATGCATACAATTTTTCGCATTCTTAATTTTCTAGTTTTATCGTGTTTATATTATTGAAATATTTTGAGCCTAAGCTTATTTTTATGAACAGAAAAAAGTTGTATTATTATTATTCATTACGTCTTTCTTACTCTCTTTCTTTTTTGTCTCCTTTTCTCGCTTTCCTATCTCCTCATCTTTATTTTCTCCTTTTTCATCAGTGCGTTATCTCGAAATGACGCAAAATAACAAAGAAGAGCCAAAATATTTACAAGGAAGAGCAGAGAAAAATTGACTGAGGAAAAAGGCAAAAGGAAATGATGAGAGCAAAGTAAACAAATTATCTTGCGTTTTAACATCGTGACGCTAATTCTCAGTCTCAATGGCTTCCTGACATTTCTTTCTCAAAATGCATTTTTGTATATTATAATCTTACTTCAAGGCGATGTTAAAAATATTTATATATTTTAAATACAAGTAGAGATAGCAACTTAAAACAATTTGTCTTTCTAATTTAATAATATTTAGGTATCATTATTAAAAGGAGAAAAAATTTAGGCTGACTTATTAATATAATTTTTTGCAAACTAAGCCATATATGTTTCAATTGATTCATACTTTTCACACTTAAAATATAAAACAGATGTATTTATATTTATAAAATGAATCATTATTTATATCCATATTACATCTTGTCTACAGAAAGTTTTGAATCAAAAAAAATATTTACAACTTATATTTTTCAAAAATTTAATACTTTTACAGTCAACCTAAATTGTAGTTTAACTGAGAAAGCTCATCTGCACCTTAAAATACGCCTTACAGTAAATATTTCGCTTTACATTGAGAATGAAACACGTTCTACAAACTTTTTATTAATGTATTAACTGGTATAAAACGTTCCTGACAGAGATTCCAACTTTATCAACAATTTTTTGGAGAAAATAATGATACCTCGCTTCATTACTGCATTATACGATAATTTTGATAAAAACCAGATAAATTGAAGATATACCTTATATTACCGTGATTTTTAACGACTTCTTCAATACTCCAATTAGAAAAAATAATTATATGATCACCGTTTTTGCAAAATTCAAGCAAATTACAAGCAACCTAGAAACCAAAGCGAGCTTTGGTAAAATGATAAATACAAATCTGTCAATCGCGCATGCGAATTACAGAGTACCAAGCTCACACAAAAACCTAAACACGCCGGCTGAGCAAGAAAATCTCCCTTTGACGAGGAAACTCGTAGTCATGTATCTCTCCCACAAAAGAAGCAACAAGAACAGGAGCGTAAAAAGAAGTAAGAGAGCCCTTTCTTTCCAATGTCATTGTTCAAATATTCTCTTTTGGATATTCAGAGAAAGACTCTTGGCGCAATCGTTACTTAGCGCTTTCTGGGCTACGAGACGGCTTGCGGCGGTGACGACGATGACGATGAGGCTGTTGCTGCTGCTGCTGCTGCTGACTCGATGCTGCTCGGTACCGGACGACGTGGACTCGGAGCTAGTGCTGCTTGGGCCGCGTAGCTGCGGATCACGAGTGCTTGACGACAATGACCCCAGGACGCTGCTGCGTCTGACTTTGGACGGCCGTCGCCGTTGTAGTCTGCGATGACGCCGCGGCGGAGGAGCTCTGTTGCTGCGACGTCGTGTGGAATTGAAGAAAGTTGTTGACCTCGGCATGAAGCAGTCGCTGCGGACTCGACGAAGCGTTAGCGGCTCCGGAGACATTGCAAGAGCCACTGCTGCCTGGCTTGTTCGTGAGGGCTAAGGGTACGTCTTGGGCGGGCTCATCGCTGAACAAATGATCGCCTTCAAGGTGGCGGATTGCCTCTACGATCGTCTCGAGGTTCTGACGCGACGTGTTGGCCAGGTAGATGCGAGCCTGCGGCGCGGCTTCATCCATCGAGTTCGATGGAGACGGCAGCCTGTTGGATATTAATTTATTAGTTAAAGTAAAAACAAGTTCTTGATTATGTTTATTAAAATTTTTCAAAAAGCATATACTTTTAACTGTTGAAACAGTTTAACGACAATTATTTATTTCTAACAAAATAATTATTAACTTGGCAAAAATAATTAATCTAATAAACAAACAACGTACCTCTCTACTTCGACTTTGGGCTCAGCTTTGATGGCGGCCTCTAGTACGCTTGGCAGCCTCTGCTGGCTACCGCTGACCGACGCAGCGGCATCCTGATCCGGCGAGAATGGCCTAGTCGGACTGGCAGTGATAAACTGGCCGGCCGCCTGCGCCGCCTTAAAGTCGCTCGCCGTGGCGTTGACCACCGGCAGGCTCGTCGTCGTGTAAGTCACAGCGCCGGGGCTGAAGCTGCCCGCCGAGCTGCCCGTCTGCTCGTCGAGGCTCGAGGCGAAGACGACGCTCGCCCCGTTGGCGAAGCTGACGATCTTCGGCGAGCTGGGCCGAGAGTCGATCTGCAGGAGATCGCCGACGCTCACCTCCTTGGGCTCGCCGTTCTCGCTGACTGAGCCGCCGCCGCCGCCGCTCGGGACGATAACCTCGCAGCCGGGCTGCGGCGACAGGGGCGGAGTGTTGGAGTCGGCGTTGCTCGTCTCTACCGTCTGAGTGGAGCCGACAGTCGGAACGGTTACCACCGAGACGACCTGGAGGCCCTGCATTCCGTCCTCGAGTTCCGCTGGTAGAACGTTGTTCGTGTGCTCGATCACCTGGGAAAGGAGGTTTTGCTTTTTAGTGGGATTGTTATGATGGAGAATTTGTCTAATTTTTCAGCATAGAGAGGTAGGGAAAAGTTTGATTCTATGATAAAAATTTTAATAGATTTGTAAGTAGTTCTTATGTACATATATTTTTTGTATGATCAAAAAAAGTATGTTCCTGAATTGCTATGAAAATTAGTAATTTTTTCTGTATAATTTCTCTGAATGTAAAGTAGAAATACATATATAAATTTTGTGATTACTTTTAGAGAATACTTGAAGAAATAATTATTTTGAGTAATGTCGCTCTTGTTCTAATGTATAATAATTTACCTAAAATGAACTGAAAATGCTTGTGTTTTGTCACTCAAAGTGGAAAATTACCAGTAAATATTAGAGAATAATTTATGACGAATCAAGTGAAATTCTTAGCTATTATGTCTTTAATTAATACATATTACGCTTACTGCTTTGAACAATGTTTCCGGATAATAAAACAAAATTATACTATTCATTTTCTCCACTTATTTAAGTTTTATTTCTTTTAATGAATTTTAAACTTCCAAAAATCAAAAACAATTTTAATGTTGATTTTATATTATAAAAATGAATCTTATGAATTCGATGTCTAACCCGAGCCACCTGTTTCTACTGAAAAAATGAATTTTCTAGTTTTACTAATAGGTACATTAAATACAAAAAAAAAAATTAATAGAATTTTTACATCTTGGGCTTCATAAAATAACCAACAATAAACCAATTCAAACTCACCTTAAACAACGTTTCTCTCTACCGAATCATATACAAACACCAAAAAAAATCAAGAACTCACCTCGTGCGGCTGATAGGCGATGATCTGTTCCTCCCTAAAGCGCTCGGGGAACAATTGACCCTGAAGGGCGCGCATCTGTTTCTCGAGATGAGCCCTGGCGACGCGTTCGCGCTCTAGCTGCCGTTTGAGCTCGGCTACCTCGCTGCTGGTGGCCGCGACCGAGGCATGACCGTCGGCTGACACGGTTATCACCGAGAGCGGCTCGGGCGACATACTGCCCAGGCCTTCGTCGCCGCTTTCGCTCACGTGAACTGGTAAGCTGACGACCACTCCTGTACATATGAAGATTGAATGAAGGTTAGATTAGTGTTTTTAAGAGTGGGCGGGTAATTGGACAGGATTTTTTTAAGTTAGGAAGAGTTTAGGGGACTCTGCTTGAATGGCAATATATACTTTTAATATCGTTGCTTTAGTTGAATAACTAAAGCAATATATTGCATATATAGAAAGTGTATAAGAAGTGTCAGAAGCACCTTTCTTGCACAGAAACAAATACAATGAATTAGCTCAACTATAAGTAAAAAAGTGATATTTTTATACCATAGCCTCTATTTACACTTTTGAAAAACCTTATTTATGCAATCCAAAACATATATGACCAATTGGTACAAATGATAATTTCTCCAATCTATCTATAATTTTACCTAAACTTTTCATTAAAAACAATGAAACAATTTCAATGCGAGCATACATAGTCCCTTGATCATTTCGCCAACAAATATTCAACAATTAACCGTAATAAACCTTAAACCAAACCCACACTCGCCACCCCCTCCTCTACTCACACCCATTAAACCGCGCTAAAACCGCTTCCACCGCCAAGGAAGTACTAACGCGCAACGGCTTAGGAGCGTATAACGTATTTCAGCTCGAGCAAAAACAAAAGTCATAGCTCTTAAAGGGGGGGGACCACGCGCGGGTTAGACGACTCGCACGAGAGCGCGATAAATTCGGCGGATAAGAATCGACACGTACCTGGAGGCGAGCTCAGGGGCGCGAAAAACGAGAGCGCCTGTACTGCTCGCTCGCAGGAAGCGATTTCGTTTCGCGCCAGGGTTGTAATGCGCGCGCGAACGATAAAGAGGCGGGGGGGGCTCAGCTCATGCCTCATCTCTCGCCGGGGCTGGTTAAGTGGGACTGGCTGAGATCGTTTAGGGAAAATGAGGGATTGTTTAGGGCTTCTGGTTTGGGGTTGGGATTGATGTGAATTGGTGGATTTAAATATTTGTCAGCGGATAACATTACTAGGAAGTATTTAAATGAGTCGAAATGTTGAATATGCAAAATTGCTAAGTTCTTGCTAATTGATAGCCGATTTCAGCGTGTTATTCGACATTTTGCAAAGTTACATACTTAAACGAAATTATGCATTCATGTCTGACAGCCTTTGAATATATTTCTAACCTTGTTTTACCTTGTTAAGCTGAGAAACCCGCCGCTGATTGCAACATGTACATATAAAAACATTAATTTCAGCAATCAGCAACTCTTTTCAATTTATTTTGCCGAATCCTCAATCTCTATTTCAAAAACGTATATCAACTTTACAAACGAATAACTCGATATTAAGATTTAAAGCACACCACAAAGCTATAAGTTTCACAAGTCTAGACCTTTACTTATTTCAAATGTGTTCCCCAAAAATGTATCATTAGAAAAAAAGACTTATTCACGATTTAAGCTGCCACACAAAGAGCATTAAAACGTCCGTGCATTCATTCGCGAATTCATTTAGGGTAGGGGCATAATTTCAATTTCGCACTGTGCTGCAGTATGCATTACGGGTACACACAACAGTAATTGTCTTAACGATAGTATTTAGAAAATATTAAAAGATATAGAGAATTCGGAGAAATAATTGGTATAAATGCACCACCCTCGTCGTGTGATTATTAGGTTGCTGGCGAGGTTTGATGTTGCAATACCGGTAAATAAAGAAATTCGCGCGGCTTATGTATGAATGAACTAGGTCTCTTTACTTTCTTTTAATTACATAATTATTGTCTCTGTTCGCCGGTTTTAATAATTAGGAGAGGCTTTCATTATGAGAATTAGTTTAAAGAAAAATTACGTGCATGAAATAAGCAATATTTCAAAAGTGTTTTTGATTTTGAGACTACTTTTAAATATCGATCTCTTATGCACACTAATAATTTAGAATATCTAAAAATTTAATGAAATCTGGTTTTATTTTTCAATCGATTTTATCTCACTCTTGTTATGTTCAAATTAATTGAGAATAAAGGTAAATTAAGCGGTTATACAAGCGTGTGTAACAACCATAATAGACTGCGAAGAAAAATGAAAATATAAAAGTTCCACTAAATTAATTGTAATAAGCCCGAGCGCGTAGAACACGATGGGCGCACGCACTCATTTGTAGTAATGGCACCTTGAAGTTCGCTCGACCTTCCTTGTAATGAATAGGAATTACCGCCGTCAAAGCGCGGTCCTCCCACTTTTTCTGAAGCTTTCCACCTCATTTAATTTTTAAATTTTCTTTCCTCTCGCAATTTGTTTCCGCGTTTACCAATTTTTTCCTGAATAAACAATTCTAGATATATGTTTATTTTTGATAAAGGATAGGAAAACTACTTCAATGTGTTTCTAAGATTCGTATAAATAAAGATATCGTCAAATTTTTCGATTATCAGTTTTGGAAATCAAATTAGACTTAAAAAATTGATGATATTAAAGTTACAAAGTATTTTTTAATTAAAAGAGCAAGAATTGTAAATGAATTTTATTCACTTTCTTAGAAAATATTGAATATTTCTAAGGATAGAAGCTTAAATGAAAATCATTTATTAATTCTTAGAGTAATTGATATTGGATTCTCTATTGTGCTTCCTATTCCGAAACTAAAGAAGCGTGGAGTACGTGCACGAATGCACTGCTTATAGACTCGATCGATTTGTACTTTTACTCAATTCGGTGAAACGCTCCTACAGGAAAAAACGTAATGAAAGTTCGTTACGTACGTGTAACGTTGATAATGAGAATGTCGACCGACGTTTTTTCGAAAAGCTACAGGAAAAGCAATTTTTCACAAAATAATGCAAAATAAACGAACCTTGGTTATCGTTTTTGCGTTTCTTGGTCGGCACTTCGCCACCTTCGTGCTGATCCACCAGTCTTTTTAATTGCAGGTTCTGCGATAGTAGCTGGGTCTTCTGCTGCTCAAGCTGATATATGTATTCAGCAGTCTGTTGAAGTATCGCCGCCTGAAATGAGAATAATTTTTTTTATTAATTAAAGTTACAAGGCACGAGTTATTGATAACTAATTCTATACATATGATAAGCAGTCTTCGTTTAATTTGATTGAAAAAATATTAATGATAGTTGTAACTAAAAAAATACCCAAAAATTTACTCTTATAAAGTTTAACAAAAAACATATTAAACTTAGTCGATAATAATACAAATTTAAAAAAAAAACACTATTGCTTAAGGTCTCATTGTATGAGAAGTATAAAATGTTTTGAAATACGTAATCTTTCTGTCTTCGAAATTTTAACGATGTTCAACATTCACGAAAAAATCTCAAAGAAAAAGAAACCAGAAAGCACAAAAGATCAACAATCGACAGGTATCGCTCCCATACCAGGATATCGTGGTTGCGCGCGCCATGTGTGCTGCGGTGAGCAGTAGATTACTGCACGCATGCATGCGAGCCCTTTTCGCAGAATATAACCAGGACGATGATGGATTCGCTTCGTGCGAGTGAGTGTATCTGAGGTGTCTGTTAAGATTTTTCCTCTACTCGTAAAAGATATTTTTATATCTTTTGTTTTAGTAGGAAAAGGTTATGAATTGAATTTATTTTCTCCATTTTTTTGCCTCCAATTCATCAATGAGTCAACTCCAAGCCGTCGCTTGAATTAGGTTCAAAATTTTGCTTATGGTGCGTTTGGTCGAGTTGACCGGTTTGAATAGGTTGGTGAGTTTTTTCTAGTTATTGACGTCAATTTGAATGTAAGGGTGACACTTGTTAAAGATTTTAATTGAACTATTTTTAATAATCATCAACAATTGGCACCAAATTCTAAAAGATAACAAAGGTCAGTCATTAAAAAAATCTCCTCTATGGCAAAAAAACTTTCCGAAAATCATAGCTCATAGAGCAACGCTCACAAAACCGCTCCACCAGCCAAAAACAGCCACCTGCGTAGAACGAGCAACTTCCCGTGTCCAACGCTTCGTGCACTTCTCGGAAGACTCCGCAAAAACCGAACGCACGCTAAGTGACTCGCCAATAATAACTTCTTGGTACCGCAGTCCAAAAAAGCGGGGAGAAAAAAATACGACACTATCCCTGCGTCCCCGATAAAAATCGAAGAACCCATATCGCGTGTCTTCACAAACCTCCCCGTTATACAGTCTCTGCAAGCAAGAGTAAACAAGAATGACCTCGAGAGCAGGCCACAAAACAAAGGCCCCAGGCTAATTGATACCAACAGCGTCAGAGAAAGAGAGAGAGAGAGAGAGACCGAGAGACAACAAGCCCGGTCCGCACCTGCCGGCAGGTGGTCGGCGAACAGATGGCGCATCGTCCATGCGCGCGTGTGTGGAAGAGTGCCCGGCTCTTTATTTACCTTTTTATCCCCGACGCGGATTCTGCGCGAGGTTTATATTTGCTTGGGACCCCCTTGCCTTTCGCTTTCGGTTATGCGAGTTTCTCTCGGCGTGTGCGCTTGGTTTTTCTTTTGAGATGCAGAAAATCGTCGATTTTAATGTGAGATCGGTGGTGACCGATTTTTTTAACTGTTGTGTTCAATGAGGTTCTTTGTCATACTACGTTAGTTAAGGAATGATTAAGCTGCTGTTTAATTATTTGGCGAGAGTCTAATAAAAATGAAAGTGTAACGTGGGCATTATGAGTGTTACGAGCTATTGCACAGGACTGTTGAATTTAATGAAACGTCATTTATGATTCACACATCTGGGTTATAACCTAGTCTTAAGTTTTCAGGATTTCAACATTTTATAATCGACAAGCAAAAACTAGTTTCATAAAAATTACGAACCCTCTCTCCTAATCGCCAAGATCCAAAAGAAAGACAATTACAACTCCTCATCCAAGATCCCTTGTCACATCCCAAATTTGACCAAAACTTAAAGGCGTCGCTTGAGCACAAGAACCCTATTATTATAATTGAACCAGGGCATACGCGCTCTCTTTCTAAACGATAAAGTCGCGAACGTTCTATGCATCCGCACACGCACGAAAACGCGCACACCTGACCGACAGCAGCGTAATTGCTTGCTCAATCGGTGTAATGAGTTTATCTCGTGTGCGCTCTTCGCGCGCACGGACACGAAACTGTCACGCGATGCGCGTAAAAAGTGACGCCCCGGGCGAGAGGGGAACTGCTTCATATAAATCGTAAACATTGCATTTTTTCCTTAGCAATGTTTTTTAAGTTGCTGATGTTTGTTAAGAAAAAGTATAGGTGTGGTAAGAAGTTGGGGAAATATTCTACCTCCAAACTATGCAGATGCAGTGAGATCGTAGTGTTAAGCATTTTTGAGCGGAGGTTGGACATTTGATTGATTGAATATTTGTAACTTCTATATTAAAATTAAAAATGTCTTTATTTAGTAATATTTTATTAATTAAACGTTAGAAAACCTATATTTACTTTTTACTTTGAGGTCCCTGACTATATTTAATTCCTCTAATATATCAAAATAAAATTTAAACACCCTTAGCAATAAAAAAAACTTGAAAATTCATAAAAGAGTCATGAAAAGACATCTGGTAATTCGGCAAATGTTTCCTATTATAAGAACCACCTATTATTACTTTATATTACATATTTAAATGCGCATATCTAATCATCATTGGTGCCTTGGTACGCATAAAGAAGAATTCCGCTATTGCTGACGCTAACTTTCACGTAAAAATTTGATTTTTAAAAATTTAACTCTTTTATAAAAGAGTGAATGTAAAGAGTTTTGTTGTAGTGAAAAACCGTGTTTAAAACTAATTCGAAAAAAAATTACTTTTTTATTTACGATAGTAAAAATATTAAAATGTAAAAGTTTTTCATATGATATGCTAAACCTCTTGTGCGCCTTGTAATTATATCATAATTTTTTAGCCTTTTTCTTATTTTTTTTAAAAGATTGTACATTTTATAAGAAACTGACGTTGTAAGTTTTCAGAAAAATTTCTTTGATTTTGCTTAAAAAATTATACACAGAAAAATATTAATATCAAAATCGAAACCTATCGACATTTAAACTTAAACAATTTTTTAACAAAGTCAATAAACTTTTTTAAAAAACTAACAACTTTGCTTCTAGTAAAATGGACAATTTTTAGAAAAAAATTTTTTTTTAATATTGTTCTAATTAATGTTTACGACATGAAATTTGAATTCCCCTAAAATCAAATGTATTTTCGTGATTTGTATGTTTTTAGATTTGCTTTCCGATCGTTTATTTTAATAAATTTGTTAAACTACATTGTCAAATAAAAATTCATTGTTATAATTTTTCATCTTGTTTGTCTGAATACGTCATCAATTAAGGAAAAGTAGCATTAATTTAAAATCTATAATAACATCCGGTAAATTTCCTTGACAAAGTATATATAAGGAATGCAAAACTTCCATATATGACAGTGGACAATGATTTAACAAAAAGAAAGTCTCGTTTCGAAAAAAAAAATTTTAAATTTGAACGTAATATTCGACATGTCGCCAAAAGATGCGGTACCGAGAACACAAGTGCAAGACGAGGAAGAAGAAATTGTAAGATAGTAAAGAATTTGAAAATTATTTTTCTAATTCTTATTACTGATACAATTATTATAACTTTTAGCTTCATCAACTGGGAAGTGAGACGTACGACGAAAATGGTATAAAATATTACAAGCTCACAACCGATCCTAACTACAAACCTAAATTAATTCCACACAAGGTATTCATCTTCGTATTACTACACATGGCTGCGTTTTACGGGCTTTATTTAGTCCTTACTTTTAGATTGAAGTTGCTAACATTCTTGTGGGGTAATTAAAATTTTATTTTTGTTTGTCTAATGTGTCTAAAAACAGAAAAATGAGCGATAAATTCATTTTAAAGGAACCTGCTTGGGGCTTGCTAGCGCAGAGGGTATTGTACTTGGATCTCATCGCGGTTTCTCACACAATTCATTCAAACTGACAAAACCTTTTCAAGCAATAATTATTATTTTGCAGACTATATCCGGACAGGTTTGTTCATAAAAAGTTTTATTTTGTCTTTCAAAAAATTTTAGAAATCATTAAATAATATTCATTTTTTTCAATTCAAGAATCATGTTTACTGGTGGGCAAGAGATCATAGGTTACATCACAAATTCTGCGATACTGATGCTGATCCTTATAATGCACAGAGAGGTTTTTGGTTTTCACATGTAGGCTGGCTGATAACAAAAAAGCACCCTCTAGTGGCTGAGAAAGGAAAAACAATTGACACGTCTGATATGAGGGCAAATGAACTTATTATGTTCCAAAAGAAGTATATAATATAATTTTATTCTTAAGGCGACTTCAGAGGTTTGGCTAGGTTTTATTTCGTAGATTTAAAACTTTTAAATTTTGAAGAGTTTATTTACAAAATTCTTTGGATATTTCAGTTCTCCATTCTGATGATTTCAAAAAATGGTGAAACATTCAAAAATACGAATAATTTTATAAACCAGAATCGTATTTTGTAAACTACGAAAAGAGACCTATAGCCTAACTTCTATAGTCGCCTTAATAGTTCTATCAAAATATAGCTATAATTATTATTTAAATTTTAGGTACTATGTTCCAATGTTTATTATATTTAATATCTTGATCCCAACCTTTGTACCTGTATACTTTTGGAATGAAGATATTTGGATTGCATTCTTCACTTGTTTCGCTTATCGATACGTGCATGTTCTTCAATCAACTTGGTGCATTAACTCTGTCGCACATATGTACGGAGCAAGACCATTCGATGCGTAAGAATCATTTCATTTTCTAACAATAAACTTGCGTCATAGAATTTTTTTTTTATTACTTTTAATAATTTTGCATTATAAATAACAGCATCTAAGATATAATAGATTATTGATTTGAATAAATTTTATAGAAGAATATCAGCACGCCAGTCGCATTTTGCGGATTTTTTAACATTTGGGGATGGTTGGCATAATTATCATCATGTTTTTCCTTGGGATCATGCGATGTCAGAATTCGGATTTGGAGGAGGCATGTCGACTACAATTTTACATTTTCTACATAGGATAGGAGCCGCGTATGATTTGAAAAAACCATCACCTGAACTTGTTTATAAACACTGGAAAAGACATGGAGATGCAACGTTTAGTGAGGACGATTTTGAAACATTTAAAAAAAATTATGTTAAATCTTTTTAAATTAATGATTAAATACTGTATTAAAATGTATATACCTACTATATATAAATGAACTTTAAATTGTATAATTCAAAGAATTATTTAATAGAATTTATTTTTACATTACATCTGACTTACTTGGATTTTTAATTACACCTCTTAGATAATTAATAGTACATTATGCAACAAGGGGCAAAAGTAGCAGATTTTTCCCGCGGGTGAGTTTACTGCCCGAACAAGATTA
>UELX01001104.1:0-51224 GCA_900480035.1 Eupelmus urozonus
AGTTTTTCGTCTTTTAGCTCAAATACGAAATTTTCACGCATAAAAATCGTATTTTTAACGCATTTATTACGTTATTTGTATACGTAAAATTTACGTAAATTTTGACAATGTATGACATACGAACAATTTTTAACTGTATATAGAATTATAAAATTATTAAATTTCCATTTTTGTAGTGTTTTAATTAAGTGTGTCCTCCATTACCTTCTCGGATTTAACGGGTTAATATGATATCAATTTCCTTTACCATTAAAAATTTATAATTAAATTTTATAAAATTTTAGGTACATTTCATAATATATGTTCTTTTTAACGAATCATATAAATGCATCTTATGAACATCATCATCGCTACCAACTTTATTTTTATGATTTGCACGCATTTCTCATTCTTTATGTTTTGCCGTTTTGCCGGTGTTCTTCGCCGCTATCTGTTTCAGCTGTACTAAGCCCCATTGTTTCATGTGCAGGGTGCGCATACTAACGACCACCTTCGTCGTCCTTGGCATAGTCTTCGTGCTGAAACAGTGGCCCGAGGTGCACGATGTAGGCAGTCATCTAATGCGCCACCTCAAACAAACCCTCGCCGTCAAGTAGCATTCCTCGTTATTGTTATCGAACACCGACGATTATCACGATAATAATAACTTTAATGAAAGGCTAAAGGAAACCAAGGGGAGACAAGAGATGCGAGAGGGAGCGCAGTCACCGAGCTCTGTTTTCTTTCTCATTTCTGCACATACATCGAAAACGCAACGTTTTTTGTTTTACGTATAATTTAACGCTCGCCCTCTTTAGCTCTCTGAATATCCATCGGGCTTCACTGCACACAGAGATTATATATATGTAGATTGTCATTGAAAAATTTTGTGATTAGATAACTGATACATATATGTATACGTATGACATGTGTTATATCCTCTGATAGAGATGAAGACACTTTCTTGCTTTGGGGATTTTACTTTCTCGTTATTTATGAGGCATTTTTAATATATATAACAACAATCTGAAGTGTTTTTTATCTATATAAACTAGAATAATTTTACAAAAATAACGAACTTTGTAAAAAGTGAATGATCTTACCTATGACTTAGATTTAAATAATATTAGAAAAGTGATTACAAAATTTATTTTCTTCAGTCTCCATAAAACGAATAACAAAAAAATAATAACTCAATAACTAAAAAAAAGTCAAATTATTTATTTTGTCTAGAATATAAAACTTCAATAAGATGTAAAAATAATTATTTTACTACTAATTATTAAACTAAAATTCCAGCAAAAACATTTTTAAGAATAAATAAGGATATGCATTATAACAAACTATTATTCGTATTAGAAAGTATTTATTTCAAAGTAAGGAAAATAATTCATCTCTAGATTAAAGTCAGCTTTCCGAAAATGTATCGGACATTGCAAATTGTATCAGCTGCAGAAAAAAGCCGATGAAAAAAAAAACGATAGACATTTCGAGATCGAGTCGAACTCAAACTTGTTAAGAGGATAGAATCGCTGAATTTTATATCGTTGTATATTTAAATAAATTTTTTATTTAGCGCATATTTCAATTCTTATAATACTATTTTTTATTTATTATTAAACCTTGAAATAAGCGTTTATATATTTTTCTATTCTATGATATTACTTTAATAATAATGGCTTATTAAAATACAAAAAATCTAAGTTCTTTTGTTTTATTGTTTTATTGTTTTATGCGCTTTTTCGCAAAAACAAAAATAATTCTGAATATCAAAGTGAAACTTTTCTTTTTTCATATAGCCTTCAAATTTTCGCGTTGCTCTTTATTTAAAATGAAACTTCAACTATTTAAAATTATTCAACATTTTAAAAAAAAAATCGTATAAACAGATTATGCTAAAAGATATTACGACTTTTAAAAAAACCATAGATTGACTTATAATTTCTATACGCAAGATCTTGTTCATTTATGTCGGTTTAAGCAAAGAAAAGTTTCATTTTTAAGTAAACATTACATTGTTTAAATAAAATTTATAAAGAGCCGAGTATCGTCAATTTTACACAGGAATCTACTCTCTCTAACAAAATCAAATTCAATACAAATATAAATTTAAAATAATTATCAGTCAAGCTGAACAAACTTGTATCATGCTCAGAATTGTGGATAAACAATTTGTTGAAGTAAGAAAATGTTACTAATCGTCCAGGCCTTAGGATGTAAGATAAAGTTGTAAATTCATAAATAAATTGAAAAATAAGAACACTGATACGCATACACAAACACAAGAACACTTGCACGTCCAGCTCTATAGTTTACACAATGTAGTATTAACTACTATAGCATGGCTTAGAATTTGTATCCGATATAAAATCATTAGGAAGAATAATAATTAGCATCGTCGTAGTTATATGCGTAATTTTTAAAGCTTTGTTCGTTCTTTTAATCAAAACTAACAAGGAGTACACTTGATTTAAAATTTAAAAAATGTTTAAAATATGCTTAAATGTATTCTGCAAAATTTTTTGATGTCAAAAATATCTAGCATTTAATGTTATGTTTTTGATTGAGTGTAAAACACAATACGTTATTTGACGATTATTGTTATAATGACCAACGGAATTTTAAATCCAACATTCATAAGATTTCAAAATATGCTTTTGTGAAAATGGTATATTTCTACGCGCTAATTACTATTTTTATTTAATTCTCTCCATATTTTTTATGATTCGCTGAAAATATTAACAATTTTATGGTTTGTTTACTGCGTATAATGTAATACGAAAGATAGAAACAATGAAATGAGAAAAAGACTGATAATGGATCAGCTGGTTAACGAGCTTCTTCAAACGACGACTCTGTTTTATTTTTTAGAAATATCCGCCTATACAAAAACACATTAGCACGATGACGAATGTTCTTTCGGTACATATAAAATAGTACAAACATTCCCAGTATTTTAGAAAAAGTAAAGAAAAATTTTAAATGAGATGATAAAATATTAAACAAGGAATAGGAAAAAAATAGTGGGGTTGCATATAATGTACACCAGATTTTCATTTCTTCGTTTGATTAAAGAATTGACAAATAATTCGCTAATCGCAGCAGTAAACAACGCCTCCATTGTGTATCGAATAATTTTCTACATTTGTAAAACGAAACGAGTCAACGCTCGTATGAGAAAAAATGCTGCGCACCGCATTACTTTTCTCAAGATGAACTAAAAGTCAGTTATTGTTATAGAAGAGGCTCATATCGATTTCTTGCGAGCAAAGCGCATTTTTGGAGGAAGGGCATGTTTCAAGGGGATGTAGAATACTTTAGTTTTTAAACATTTGTTTCTCACTCTGCCTTATCAAGCAAATGAAATTGTGCAATGTTTCGGATAAACTATTTTGATTACTTTTATAAATTGAAGTAGGAGAGTTATAATATGGATTTTTCGTTGCAAGTACGTCAATTTTTATAAAAAAAAAAAAACAATTTATTCAAAATAATTTACTGAAACTTTGCATAATAAAAAATTGCGTTGACCCAAAAGCCAATACCTAAATTAAGATATGTATAAATAAATTTTAAAAAATAAATATTTTACTAGATTAAGTAGAATAATATTGGAAGATATTAAAATTTTACATCCCCTTGATTAACTAGTGCAGTGTTGGAAATTAAAAAAATGTTTTATTACATGATCTCTAAAAAGTTATTTTAATAATTATAAAGATTTATATTTATATTATACACTTCTACGTATCATAAGCTGAAAATTTAACATGAATTGATATTTAATATACAATATATCCAGTTAGAGCCAATTTTACTTACAAATCTAAAATATTTTATAAATTCTAGTAAACATCAGATATCGGCGTTAGCGTGATAACAACATCGCCAAAAGTCCTATTTTTATTTTATTTTGACTTCTCAGACTCTTTGATAGCTTCAGGTTTTATCCGCTCTTTTGCAGCCTCATAAAAATATTTTATAAAATATTAATAGATTCAATATTAATAGTTTTACTTCAAATTAGCATAAATCTATGTTCCATAAAGTTAAATGTACGTAAAAAAACTAAAATACTTTTTACATGTTTACTAAAAAGCTTTTGTAATTTTGAGTAGAAGTGCAATTTTTAGTTATCGCTTATAATAATTATTAGTTAATAATTATCGTTGTCCAACACTGGTCTAGTAGATTTAGTAGTAACAAGTTCATTAGTTTCATAAAAGATCATTTATTAATCTATGAAGTACCAGAATTTTGCTATATCATACGTTATACGTAAATAAATCTTAACTCTACGACGATGTTGCTTTTGAAAGTTCATTGCGAACTTTATGTCGCTTGCACCTTTTGTCAATGTTATAGTTCATCTTTTTTCGTACCATTAACAACGGCGAATGAGATGAATAAAAAGTCTCGGTATAAAAAAGGATAAACGAATATTTGTTCCTAGTAAGTTTATAATGTATGTAGCGAAAACTATACACATTGTGCTCTCTGTCTCCGACTCTCTTAAATGCTGGATTTTTCGGTCACGCGTACGGCTATAATAAGAGGATTCACTCAAGTATTTGTGTTTTACCTAAAATCCCTTTGCAACCTCAAATGTGTATCATATTTGATACGATGCAATTTTTTTCTATGAAAAATAATGAAGTTTGAATGACTCTGAGGATGCAGATCTTCACCATAAACGAATCAGTTGTTTAAGTAAGCGGCGTAGAAAATTGATTGTCAGTATTAATATATTATTTTAACAAGGTAAAAAGTAATTTTATTTTTTAAAAAGCGTATGTTATTGATCATTTGGTTTAATATTGCCAACAAACTTCTATTTTTATTTTATGTAAGATCTATTTAATTTCAGTTAAAAGTTAGTTGAAACATATAAACATTGATAAGACTTCTCAAACGACTGATTCAAATAAAGGATTTAAACGCGTATATTAATTTAAGCGTGTTCAAAAATAAGCTTATACCTTGTATGAAATATCTACTTTACAATGAACTGAATGAATACCCTCTTCGATTTTAAACTTTTATATAATGATCCCGTGATAGTGTTTAAAGACTTGATTTTAATACTTGGTGTAAATATTGTTTTCTAATTATACGTAAGTTTTCCCATTCTTTTATTCATCTATCAATCTATTCGAAAAATAAAGTTTGCGCATGATAATTTTTAACATAAAAATTTGAGTGGATCCTCTACATCAAAACTCATTTATTAATCACTTTGCTCCAAATATATATACAATAAAAAATGGAAACCTACTCAATATTTTTATCGTTGCGAGCTCAAGCATAGTCGGGCATCGTTTTTTGGGATCAATTCATAATATATATGTGTATGTATGTAATATGTAACTTACCTGCCAATCATTTACGATTTATCGTTTTTTCTCCAATCGAAAGACCAGAAATAGATGTCAATGGCTCGCGAATTTTTAGTATGAAAAAAGCAATCAATGTAAACTAATGTGGTTTCTCCGAGTGAATGTACAATCGTGCAGTGTTGGATACAAAACCTTAATTTACATAAAAAAAAAAGAAATGAAACTTACTTTAACGTACGACTCAAGTGATACAATAAACGCAACTTTGGACATACAAATTTACAATTTACTTATAATTGTAAAAATATTCTGTGCATATGCTAGCACTCTTGTCAAATATTTTTAACGTTTTCAAATCTTTACGTTGCCAAAAAATCGAAATCAATGCATCAAATCCTTTTACATGTTTTGATATTTATAGAATAATACGTCTGATAAAAATTAAAAATCGTTACAACTAAAGTGATTTTAAGTAATTATGCCCAACTTTGTAGCTAGCTCAAGTCGAAAAGTCCAAGTAAGACGCTCAGACGGATAAAAGGCCGTCATCGCTATGCGTTTTAGGTAAATACATTATGATAGACAAGCATTGAGTGTAAATAGTTAAACAATTTTATATCCGCGCGTGCGCGTACATATGTACATACGATAAGCAAGGCATTAAACGAGAGAAAAATAAAATTTTAACAAAAAAATAAAATAATGCAGAGAAGAATAATTATTTTACAAAAATTTATAAAACGAGCGAGCGCCAACTGCCACGTGCTTCGTCGACGAATCGATTGTGATTTACTAAATAATAATAAGAAAAAAAAATTAAAACAAATAAGAAAACTAGGTTGTGCAAGTTGGCTATATACATTCTTCGAAGCCGATGGCAGTGTTAGCGTCTCCTTTGTAGTTAATTGACACTTTTTAGGTCCCGTGTATGGTCTTATAGTGATTAAGATATTTGCAGTGGTAGACGCAACACTTATAACACTTACGCAACACACGTTTCACGGTGCTTTTTTGGTGATTTGTAACAGGGGCCCCTTTTTATTTCGCTCTTTCTTTTTTCAATTGCGTGTACAATATGTGATATTTTTTCAAATATTGTTGATCTATTAAAATAGAACTCCTATTATAAATTTGGAATATACAATGTTTATAAAGACAAAGTTTCTGATAAAGATGTGAATAAAGATCTTACCAATCCACAGAAAGTTAAATGGTCTTTTAAAATTAGTTATAATCATTAAAAATGTAATGCTCATATTCTATGCTAAAAGCTTTGATTTATAAGAAATATTTTTATTTGACATAAGTAAATCTATTTAAATTTGTCTATCTAGTAAAATTTGTTAACTATGAATGGAGTAAAAGAATTTAGAGTCATTAAAAAAAAAAACAGCCAGAGTCACAACAAAATATGAATTAATATGAATGACTCTGAATATAATTGAAATTGTTGATTAATATACATGCCAAACTTTTTTTAAAATAAATTTTAATTCAATCTAGTTCGATGACAACGATGTATATATATTATACTGTATTGTATCAATTACATCCAAATCGCAGTAAAGTTTTTTCAAATACAATCGTTTCTTTTTTTTACTAATTTTAATTCACATACAATTAAAAAAAAAAATAATATTAATGTAATACGCAAAATTAGTCAAATACTAATTAAATCTTGCACCTACTTTAAAAATCGGAGCACAAAGAAAGATTGTGAAAAAGGGCCCCTGCATAGTAACCAGTAATTGTAGTTTGCGGTAGAATTTATAATAGGATAATCTCGTGTGACGACGTTTGATCGGCGTCCGAAAAAATTGTTCGATCGCTTTATGCGCAATTCTGGAATATTTTAGCGAAGAATAAAAAAATTGTGAGAGAGAAAGGAAGAGAGAGAATGTCACGCTAAAACATGGGAAATTGTGAAATGTTTGCATAGAATGACTTTCGTAAATAAATAAAATAAATAAGTGGCAGGTGCAATCAAATGTTACTGCCGCGCTATAAACTATATATATGTATAGAGATATACGCACGTTTTTTTGGCGTCCGGTTCCAAAATGTCGCGTATGTTATCCGAATAAATATTGTCACAAATAAAAGCAAATTTTTAGTAAACTTTTAGTGTACATTTTTTTCCTTTTTTACCGTATATAAGAAAAAAGCAAGTATGGAAGATTAACCCTCATCCAAGCACAGGGAGATTAATACTTTTGTTCTGTATTTTTTTTAATAATCTAATATATTTATAAAATTTTTGGGAGAACTATAACATATGTAATTAATTACATTACGAAAGAAATTTTAGACTTTGGTTGACAGTTGATGTTAGCACAATTTTTTGGCCAAGATAAAAATTCTGCACTGTACATCAGTAGTTGGTTGCAGTTCATAAATTTTAAATAACTTTTGAATCAAACAATTTTTAGAAACATTACAACTCTTTTGTTCTACTTATATAGTATGTTCTTAATAAAATTTAAGCAAAGTCGAATATAATTTTGGAAATAATAAAAAATGTATTATAAGATAAAAATATTTTTAAGAATACTTTTACAAAATATCTATTTATTCGTCAATCTTGATTTCGAGTTATAGCTTATTCACTCGAAAGTTTTTGAAAAATATTACAAAACAATAAAGTTTATTTTGTTATACAATAATTTAGCCCAAAAAACAATCATGCAATAGTATATTTTTGGCTATACTTACATAATTGGTAAGAAAAATAAAAATTTCACGCACTTGTACTTATGACATGTTATGATATAGTATTAGCGAAGTTACTACTCGAGAATGTTTCAAATATAATAAAACCACATATAAAAAAGTTTAAGATCATGATTTTGGATTAAAAAATATTTTGAAATGATTTTGTAGATGACGTGTCAAACAGCGTGATTTATTAAAATCGCTAGTTTGCTCAATATTATTAGAATTTTGTGTCAAAATGAATAACTAGTTATTTAGTTTATTTGTTTATTTGTAACTGAGATATTTCATATAAAAATATTTTAGTATTTTGTAATAAAATTAGATTTTTAACGATTTATACCTTTAAGATTATTAATAAAAATGCTAAATAAAATTTTAGAACATTTTTGTCATATCATTAAGAACTACTTAAAGTTCCACTTACTATTCTAATACGGGAAAGTGATTTTGACAGTATGTCGACATATACGGATGTTTATTCGAAAAGTTTACACGCGCTTAAAATCACTTTCTCGCCCATGTATCGTACAAAGTTTTTTGACGCGACATTCGGAAAGCTTGAAATGTTTTAAAAAACGTGCTTTTAGTAAAGAGTTTGCCGAAAATCGAATAGCATGGGCATATTGTTTGCATTAAATACCCAAATTCATATGCGCGTATAATTCTAAAGCAATCAGGCTAGCTAATTGCATCGACCCTCATGCATGGCATCACACAAGGGGGTTCAATTTCACAAACCTGTTTTACGCGCTCGTGCTTAAAATGTGTATATAGTTATAAATAGTTATTAACAGCCATTAACGTTAAAATATATAGTTATTACAATCTTTTAGACAAATTTTTCGTGCGCATTAGGTAAAGATTGGTATAACATCCTTTTTTATATGTGCGAAAATTAGCTAGTTTCACAAACATTGTGTAAATAATATATTTATGTAGTATTTGTGAGAATGTGTTTTCGAGTTTTTCATTTTATGCTACTACCTTGTTAGCATGCTTACTAAGTTGTTGCAACGAATCAGTACTGATCAGTATAAAGTGGATTGTAATCTATTATAAACTGGTGGAAAAATAGCAGTAAAATATTAAATTTTTATACCAGTTTTTTAATGGTTTCTATTGGTTTGTTTCTACAGGGTATAGCATTACTGATTTGAGCTTAAGATGTAGAAAACTCAAACAAAAGTTTTTTTGTAATATTATTTATCATATTTCAGTCCAAATAAAATTCCTACTTAATAAAAAAAAAAAATAACTTCGATGTAATCATTTGTACTGACTTACCGTCGGTAGCAATGCTATGCTCGTAATTTCATGTATTTCAATCCGTAAATCTTTAGAGTACTGGAAAGGCAGTATACTATCTCTACCCGTGACCGATACTTCATACGTGCTCAATTTATGATACAAGATATCATTATTTTACATTTTACTAAAAGCCACAGCCATTAAATCTACCTTAAAGAAAACCTTAACATTCGAACGCAACCGTCCTTTTTGCATACTGTCCTAAAGCTGTAAAACATATTTGAAAGTTTACTTATCACTCAAAAATCACTTACCGAACAACGGTATCGTTCGAATCTCGCGCTCACACCCACATCCCTACACCACACCTATATAAATCCAAACTTCCAGCCACGACCGAAACAGAGCCAGCAGCAGCGTCGCACTCCCCCCACCCCTCGCATTCCCACCCCCCACTCCAACCCACCAACAATCCCGCTCTCTCTATGCGCTGCGCGCGCTCGATTAGTTGATCCGTGCGTCTGGCTCTCTCTGCACATACAGGAGGACGCGCTCTCCTAGCGCGCGGCGCCTACCCACATATATGTTGTGTCGACGTCGCAGGCCGCCTTCCCCAGGAGACCGCCAAGCTCCAGTCCGAGTTCCTTAAAAACACGCCGAACGAGCCATGAGATATCCCAGCGGCAGAGGCTAGAGTCACAACTTGGTGAGAATGCAGCGCTGCACTTGCAGGCGCGCACGGTGAAAGCGACTCTCCGGCGAACCGCCAAAATCGCCGCGGAACCGACGCCATCTTGACAGTTATTGTTGACAATGTAACGCGCCTCCCGCGTTTTAAGCCCGCGATTCGTTTTCTTTAACGGGGGTCGGACGACAGAGCCGACCGGCCGCTGGGCCTGAATTTTTCCGCAATTTTCACTGCAAAGGCGGGAGGGCTTTGTGTGATACTTTTGAGGATTTCGCCGGAATCGAGCAGCTGTAACGCGCGCTGAGAGAAGGGGGGAGGGGGATTGCTTATATGTCGCGTTGGAGACTGGCAACGTGATAGTGTGGTTCGTTTATTGAGGGATTTTGTGGTTTTTCGTAGGATAGAGCTGAGAAATTAGAGGTCCAAGATGTTCTACGCGCATTTTGTGTTGGCCAAGAAGGGCCCCCTGGCCCGGATCTGGCTGGCCGCTCACTGGGACAAGAAGCTCACCAAGGCTCATGTCTTCGAGACCAACATTGAGAAGTCTGTCGATGGTATCCTGCAGCCCAAGGTGAGGATTTCGATTGTGGTGTTGGGTTGTCGAGTTGTTTTGTTGAGATTGGGAGATTTTAATTTATAAAATTTTGTTTGAAAGTTTTTGGACTCGATATAGCTTTTTCTTTTATCGTTGGCTTAATCGTTATCAGTGCTGTTACAATTTCTTTAAAAAGATAGAAAGTTTTGTAATCGAATAGTGAAACTAAAGTAAAGTTTAATTGTAAAAGTTTGTTTGTGATGTTTATAAATTTTGTATACTAATACGAGATAAAATGTAAGTAACTTGTGCTCACAATATTCAAAAATATAACATAATAGTGTTAATAACGATTAATGTAATATAATATGTTCAATGTAATATTTATTGTATTAACCTCTTTATTTATTATAAAATTTTCATAGTGTATTTTAAATATACAAGGCATCTAAAGAAATTTAATACTTTATTAATGGTTTAATGATTTTTTTAGGTTAAAATGGCACTTCGAACATCCGGTCACTTGTTGCTGGGAGTTGTTCGAATTTACTCCCGTAAAGCCAAGTATCTGTTGGCAGACTGTAATGAAGCTTTTGTTAAAATTAAAATGGCCTTTAGGCCAGGTATGGTGGACTTACCTGAAGAACATCGTGAAGCTGAAGTTAATGCTATCACATTGCCTGAGGTTTTCCATGACTTTGATTCAGCTATGCCTGAATTAAAGTAAGTTCTTAACACACATGTTTTATTTACATAAAAAAATCAGTAAATTTGTATGACTTATTGATTCATAATTTTTTATAGGGATGTTGACATTGAGGCACAATTCAGTTTGAATCAATCAAGGGCTGAAGAAATTACAATGAGAGAAGACTATGGTAGTCTTTCTCTTGTTACACACGACCAAGGCTTTGGAGATATGAGCTTTGATGTAGAGCCACCAGAATTGCTCAGACATACATCAAACATAGATGCCCCTTTAGATCAAGTAAGCACTTGAAATATATGTGCAAATTTGAATTTACTATTTCTATTATTTTCGTGACTATTAAACGTATGATTTAAACTTTACAGAGACATATGTTGTTTACTGATGATGGTGCTGGTATAGAAGCTGCATTAGAACAAGAAAAAGAAGCAGTTGCTGGTACATCATCAGCAGCCCAACCAATGGACATTGACACTCCAATAAGAGATGATGGTTTTGGAGGTCATTTAGGACAAGATATGATTTGTATGTATTTTATTTTTCATAACAAAATATTTTTTATTCTTTAAATATACATAAGCTAATTTTTTGTTTTCATGTATAATACCAATTTTTTTTACTCTTTATCATTATAGCTGGAGGATTATTCGAAGGTGGTTTGTTTGATGAAGCTCCAATGGGAGATGTTCCTGTACCAGATGTAAGTTCGATAGACCAGCCAGAACCAAATGCAGCTGCAATAGCACCTGCTCATGAAGACTCTGATGAGGATATGGGTGACCACTTTGGTGGACCACCATCGCCAATGGGTGGAATGAGTAGTGATGGTTCGAGGCCGACGTCGCCTACGCCGGGACTGGACGCAGCTGGAGGTCGAATTAGCGTAGCAAGTCGACGATTCACACCAGCACCACAAATCGCAGCAGATGACCATGCGATGGATGGTCATGAAGAACAGCCTGCCCTGCAAGAGCAGACGACGTTATTACATGACGAAGAAGAGAGCTTTGCCTTAGCACCTGTTGATGCCTCAGCCCTGAAAGGTAAATTCAAAATTTTATTTCTTTTCTAATTTATGGTTTTATTAATCTCCATTAACAATCAAATGAAATTTATATTTGAAGGGTTCACAAAAGCAAAACGCAAGAGAAAGCTGATTGTTGACGAGGTCAAAAACATATCCGGTGAGGAAATGAAAGCACAACTGTCTGATACTAGTGACATAGTCACAACATTAGACTTGGCACCACCCACAAAGAGATTGATGCACTGGAAGGAGACTGGAGGAGTTGAGAAACTCTTTGCTTTGCCTGCAAGGCCAATTCCAGCCAGGACTTTATTCAAGGTAAAAATATAAGTTACATTAATGTGCCATATCATTCAGAAAACTTGAAAACCGATTTAAAATTCATTTAATCATATTTAGAATTACCAACGGCACTTGACGAGTAAAACTTACGACCACGACGACTTTGGAAGAGTGGGTGCCGTGGATGATGACGCGATGCCTTTGGAACAGATGCGAGACGAGCCAAAGGAACCTGAACCCGTGTTGGAACAAAGTGGTATTCAAACCAGGAGGTCGACGAGAAAACGCAAGGCACCAGCCGACGAAGAAGTAAGTTTTTTAAAACTATAATAATTAAATTTTTATTACCTACATGGATTATAAATATTTTTCTCTCACACAAAACCTTTAATTCGCAGCAACCATCGTCTCCGATGCAACCAGACATCACGCAACCGTCAACCGTATCCGAACCAGTGGCTGAGGCACCAAGCATGCAACCTGTGCAAGAGCTACCGCCTGCCCCGTCGCCGGCGCCACAACCTGAGGCACTGCTACCTCAGGAGCCTGCCGTGCCGGACATCAGCAGCATCATGTCGGCAGTCGATCAGTCGGACATGATGGGCGCTGGTGCTCCCGCCCAGGATGCGCTCCTGAGTATGGAGATGCCTCATATACCACCCAATGAGGTCAGCTCGCTGTTAGGTACGGCCGAGGAACACCCAGAGGAACCTCATCACGACACTCCAATACCACCCGCCGATGGCATGCCACAAATGGAGAACATGGGATACGATCCCCAGGTAAACGTCGATGATTTAACTTTTGAAATTAATAAATCAACTACAGCCAATACTCATGAATTTACTATTTATTTTATAGGCGGCATCTTCATATATGGGCTTCGACGATCAACACCCACCCGCCCATACTCCTGGTGCAATTTCGGAAAGAGGACCAGCCACCCCATGGAATCACGAAGACTACGAGTTCCCACCTTCGGTTGGACCGGTATGTGAACTATATCAGAATCAGTCTGAAACTTGTTTACAATTTTTAAAAATAAATATTTTTTATTAAATTTACAGCAAGAGGAACAGCAAATGGACGAGACGTACGAGCAGTTTGAAGAGCGTGTCTTGAACAAACGTGCAGCGCATATGTACAACGTTATCAAAAATAAGTTAGACGCCAGAGACAATCTAACATTATCCGAAATGACCCATAAGAATAGTCGCAAGCAGGTATGCAAAAGAGATATTTTACAACATCATATCAGATCACCTTGTTCTACTTTTTAAAAATAATAATTTATCTACTTTATTTTAAAGGCGGCACAGAAGTTCTACACTCTGCTGGTTCTGAAAAAGTTTCAAGTTTTGGAAATCAGTCAAGAATACTCGTACGCTGACATTTATGTTACCAAAGGCCCAAAGTTCGACAATCCGGCGCTGTAAAAGCACTTCTTTTTTCTTCTACGCAACCACCACATTTCACGCGTATAATAGCTACACATTGGCATGGTTTCCTTTTTCTGTTTTTTTTTTTACACATAAGCGCCAATCACGTAATTTATCAGACCACGAGTATTTATTTCCCACTAATAAAAGACGGTAAATATACATATATTATATAAATATATAAGATTAAGGAAGAGTATATTTCTACACAAACTTTGTTAGATGCTAAAAAATAAGACAATTCAATCGTTTTGTGTTAATATCTGATTTCACGCGACACTTCTTAAAGAGTTACACATTCGAGTTTTTCCTATAGATTAAAAAAAAATTTATATAAATTGAGAACGAATGCATATCTCTTTATTTGTCATTAAAAGTACAGAATCATTTAGAATAAACTGCATCTAGGAAACTAAATTTTAACAAATACGACAATTTGGATAAATTGTACACGACAATAGATCGATTACAATTCATCTGAAATATTTTAATAACGTTATTGTTGAAATTTAAGAAGAGTAGAGCAGTATTTATTAGAGGAGAGTATAGTTAAAAAAACATGGAACTTGTTTTAATATTTTAAATTATATTACTTTTATGGATTTACTGTAAATGTTTTGTAATTATGATACACTACTTTTCAGTAATTTTTATATGATTAAATACAAAAAACTCGCAAACAAATTAAAAAATTAAAAAATTTGTTTCTCAAAACATTTTAAAACTTAAGAAAAAGGTTCTTGCTTATTTAACTTTGTTTATAAAAAAATAAAAATTTTATTTTTCTAAAACTAAAGCTAGGTAAAGCTTTTTTAATAATCTTTATTCTTATGATTTAATTAAAAAAGCAATATTTACTAAATTAAATAATGCTTTACAAATCATTTTAACTATAATTTTTAATAATGTTCGATAAAAATTATTGAAAATTAAAAAATAATGTATAATTACTAAACATACACTCTATCCAAAATGCGTTTATAAAGTAGCTTTTTTAAACTTCATTATAGTCTCCTCTAAAGATAAGATTTTTAAAAATGATTGACGAGAACTTGTTATACACTCGGTGATTAGTATCATTTTAACATTCATCCTCAATTTTGTCTGCATTTTCGTACTTTATTACTACTAAAAAAGCTCATCAAACATTGTAAGTATTTTGTGCGTAGATTTTGGATACACTCCAGAATCTTAATAGATCAATCGAGCGGAATTTTGTATTCTGCGCTATATCAACGTGCGACATCGAGTGAAGAATGTTATGTTCTTAGAAATGTAGTTTAATTGGACGATCTATGCTCTTGTTGTAGAATTGTCAAAAGAAGCGAATGATGTAATATATTGTGTTAAAGGAAGTGGGACAAAATATTTGTCTCGCAAATTTGCGCGATTTTTTATTGGACCTAAGTCGATAAAAAAATAAATAAATAAAACTATATTGCGACGGGATTCTAGCGAGTATCATTTCAATTCTTTTTTTATACTTTTGATCTCCGAATCGAAATTGCGTTAAGTTTTGTAAATCCCGTAATAAAATTTAATTATACTGTTTGTAGATAAGAATATAAAATCAAATAAACAAATTAATAATATTCATTTAGTAATGAAAAAAAGCTTTATTTAAAATGTTTTCCATTCATCATTAGTGCAATCACAATATGAGAAGCATGTGTTGGTTGCATTACAACTTGGTGATTGTTCGCTGAGTACGTATGAGAATAATTATTTTTGCAACGGCCATAGAATTTTATCAAACATTCATCGACCATCCAAACTCTGGTAATCTGGTAATTATCGAAATGGTGGACTTTTATTTTATAAAAAGTCGTTCGTAAAAAACAGTCTGTGAGCGATGTAATAATCTAATAATAATAATATATAATGAATTTTATCAATCTTCAAGTTCGCCACATTGCATTGCATCTTGATACGACTTATCCTTTGACTTTTCTGGGTCGAGTTTGATCATGTCGTCGATTCTCAGAATCGTTATAGCAGCTTCAGTAGCAAATTTAAGTGATTTGATTTTCGAAATTGCTGGCTCAAGTACTCCAGCTTTTTTATTATCCCTGATCGTTCCTTCAAGTAGATCCAGTCCAACCCTAAAATAATTTTAACAGTTTTATTATTATCTACTTTGTTTTGCACCTTATCGTGTTTATAAAATTACAATTCATTTTATTTCTAATTTAATTAAATTAAATTGATCAATACCCTATATCGTAATTATTTTTCTTACTCTACAAGATTATGTGAATAATAATTATTTAAAAATTTTATTTAAACTTCAAACTTTTGTTCAAAGTTCTACATGATAGTAAATTTAAACAATTTCATTTTTATAAAAAAAGTGATCTCAAGATTTGAATATTGTTTTCTTAATTAATTTCTTTTATAAATTTATTAGTACATTTTTGTGATTGTAAAAAGAATAAAGGATCAAAATATACCATTTTTTGTGATTGTAAAAAGAATAAAGGATCAAAATATACCATTTTAGATGAGCGTGATCAACAACTGTCTGGCTGGAATTATGATAAGCTCGTAGTTTAGCAACGAGATCCGTGGCGTCCTGCGCCGCATTGACTGCTAATGTTTTAGGGATGACCAGAAGCGATCGAGCAAACTCAGCTATCGCAAGCTGCTCTCGGGAACTCTGAACAGTTTAAAAATATTTTTTGTCAATCCTATAATCTAGTCAACTTGATGGCAAGTAGGCGAAGCGATCACTGGTGCTACCGCTATTATATACAGCTAGTTCGTCGATTCTAGCCTCCAAATTGAAAAAAAGTTTTTATTTCGCCAGAATTTGGCCAATATTCTCCTTGCTTTATATTTCTAATACGTTTACATGCATTTTTTAAAAATTAAAAATACTTTCGTATTTGTCAAGTTGTTTAAATATTTTTCGGTTTTTTTTTTTTTTTAATAGATGAACAAAAATCTACGAATTTCATCATGAATTAATTGTATATGATAATTACCAATGAAGTTGCGAAATTCTCCAAGTAAATTGAAAGAGCCGCTTCGACACAACCACCACCAGCAACGACGCTTTTTCCTTCTAGGACACGTTTCACTACGCATAAAGCGTCGTGAATCGAGCGTTCCATCTCGTCGCAGTAGAAATCGTTTGGCCCACGCAAGATGATAGAACTTGCTGTCCTTGCCTTTGGTCTGCAATATTATTTAGATTTAATATGTGAATAACTATATTCAATTTAACATGAATTTTAATGAATTGCAATTACCCTCTGATAACGATAAGCTCGTCATCGCAAATTTGTTCTGTTGCTACTTCAGCAGCTTCACCGAGGAAACTGGGATCGAAGGCCTCTTCACCTTCCATGTTGGTAAGCGACGTCAAGAACTGTGCACCGGAAGCTTTGGCAATACGTTTCAAATCGGCCTTTTTACACCTCCGAACCGCCATCGCACCAGCCTCCACGAAGTACTGAAAATAAGACGCACAGATTAAGATCAAGCGATATGTTATTTACTTTACATTTTATTTCCATTGAATTCCAAGCCGCGGATCTCACCTTAAGGCACAAGTCGTCGATGCCGCCTGTGCACAGGATCACGTTAGCGCCCGTTGCCAGAATTTTTTGTACGCGCTCCTTTGTGATGTCCATTTCGCGCTGACGAATACCTTCGAGCTTCTCGGGATCATCGATAAGAACCTCAACGCCCAACTTCATCTTGGCTTTCATTAGCGAAAAGTCCAGACAGGCTAGCTTGGCATTCGTGATTTTCTTGACCATGAGGTGAGAAGCGACTGTGCAGTTGAGTGCGTAACCGTTCACGATTACCGACTCCCGTACGCTCTTGCCGTGGGCTTTCAGCACATTTATTGCTTTGATGGGGTACAGGAAGCCACCCTTACCGTCATTAATTTTTATCGCGTTCGCCGCGTCGACGACCATGTTGCCAAAGAAATCAGCATCACTGTATCATTTTTAGTTAAGGAAAAATATCGAGATATTGTTTTGTGTTTTATTAGCAATTATAGTTTTGAGTTTGAAAAAGATGTCTATTATAGTGTTGTGTGTAAAGTAGCACTTTACGTATTTCGTAAAATTCTTAAATGCAAGATAAACCCACTGTATCAAAACATACTGTTCAACACACGTGCGAAAATTGATTCTCGACTCAGGCGATTAACCACCCACGCTTTGCTCGGACGGTAAACAGGCCCTCTTACGAAAATAAAATTTTTCGTACTTGTATCAAAAACTACTAATAATCAATAATATAAAGTCTAATCTTATATAAAGTTAAAAATAAAAATTTATAAATAGAAAATAATTTATAATTGAAATCATTTGATAACTTCAAAATGCATAAATTATTTTATGAAAAAAAGGATACGCATTGATAATTTTGCTGGACATGGAGGTTTTTGCAACATTGACTAAACAATCTTTGCCAAGTTCTTCTACACTGACTGTTAAGTGTTCCTGAATATACTTGCATGCTTCTCTGAAAATACAAATAAATATTTTTATAGAACACAAACTAAATAATAAATTGAAGGTTGTAAAAAAATTTTAACATACTTGCAAGCTAATCTGTAACCACTGATTACTGAGGTTGGATGAATCTTCTGTTTAACAAGTTCATCTGCATTTTTCAATAATTCTGCAGCCACAATGACCTAATAAAAATGTACAAACAAAATGTTAGTTCAAAAGGCAAATCTTTATAAATTATTATAAATGTAGTTCTTGAGACACTCACAACTGAAGTGGTGCCATCACCAACTTCCTCATCCTGTAACTGTGCTAATTCCACAAGCACACGGGCCGCTGGGTGCTCAACTTCCAAAAGTCGAAGGATTGTTGCTCCATCATTTGTAATTGTGACATCCTATTAACATTATATTTATGAATATAAAAGAAATTGAATGATTATTCTATTTTATAACTTAAAGATACTTACACCAATATCATCTACAAGCATTTTGTCAAGACCTACAGGTCCAAGTGAACTCTTAACAATATTTGCAATAGCTGCTGCAGCCATCACTGTAAAATATACAAATTATTGATTTATGAGTAAAATGACATTTAGTTAAATTAAAATCAAGGCGCATTAAGAATTTGATACTTAAATTAAAAATTAACAATCCGATTATACTTCAAAAATTATGAAAACTCGAAATTACCAACAGCTCTAAATTTGTACTCAATACTGATACTCTCAATTCGAACTGACACCCATCATAAATCATAACTACTATCAAATTAACATCACCAAAAAAAACCTAGTTACACACCTTCGATGACTCAACCAACAACTCCACTTGACTACCAAAAATTTAACAAATCACCAAACAAACCCGACCTCCCATCAAACAATAAAAAACAAATAAAACCATCCGCAACAAAAACCGCGAAAAAACCAAAATCTCCAATAAACCAAACGGAAAACGTTAATTCCCATCGCGACGAGCATAACTAAGGTTATCTCCTCCTTACCATTCTGCGTGCGCACCGGTGCTCCGGATTGCCGGGTGCCACCCACGGCCAAGGGACTCGCTACCGTCGACATTTCGTTCTCTTCTTAACTTTCCAAAAATTATTCTTTTAAACTTTCCACTTAGCTAAACTCGGCCCAACGTCGAAGGGAGCCTGCAGAACCGCGTGCACCCGTAAGACGAATAAATAACAATGGACGACTTCCTCGGGCGCTGATCTCTCCTCTCCAGCGCTCTCCCGTTGAGCCAGCGATTCAATTGGCCGAGGCAACGACGATAGCGCCCCGCAGATTGGATGAACTCGCGCGGCTCACATGCCGGCGCTGCCCCATGCCTTTTCTGGATTTCTATATAGAATATATTTTGCCTTTTATTCGCCTGTGCTGGAGAAAGGATTTGCTTGCTTACTCCGAAAAGCGTTTTGGAGTTGAAGCTGAGATGTGTGGGTGAGGGATGATTTTTGAATGAGCTTTGCGTGATGGAGAGCGAGGTTTGAGGGTGTGTACTAACACATGACCGAATTTGTGACCTTATATGGTCAAGATTCGGGCACGTTTTGGATTTCTTGAATTTCTTGGTTTTTGGATAAATCACGATGGATTCTTAGCTGATGAATCTGTGAAGATGGATGTTTGTTTAAATTTAGTATTGTAAAGAAGTTGAGTAGCTTTTCTTAATTCGTTTAATAAATATAAAAGAATATTTTTTTTTACATAAGTCTATTTTTACATGAACATATTTATACATTTTCTTATATACAAACTATTTCAGACTTTCAAGCAATAACAACTGAAAAGTTCTTGTTTTTAATTTTCCTTGATTTTTTTTAGCTCCTCTTCTGAAGGCAGTTCTCCCACTTGAGGCTCTTTCTTCGGAAGGTCTTGATCTACTTTATTTATCCATTCCAACTCTTTCCTCGGTGCAGTAACTGGAATTCTTATTCCTGATCTTTGTGATATTGGCATAGTCGTCTTAGCTATAGCATCCTTATTATGATTTCTTTCAACTTCTATGACCTCAAAGAGTTTGAAATGCTCCAAGATATTTTCTGGAATTAATTAAAAATAATATGAAAAATTAAATAATATTATATATAACTGATTCACAAGTTGATATTAAAAATTTGTAACAACTGCATTTATGTCTTAGTCTGCAGTCATTATAATAAATTTTATTAAAATATTAAAATATCTTTGTTTTAATTTATATAAATTTTACAAATACTTTTATTTTTGAAATCTTGGATTTTGTATCATTAAAATTATTTTTATATTTATTTCTTTCAAACTATTGGACTAAAATATATATATATTTACTCTATAGCTTATTATAATGAAATAATATTTAATATAAGAATCATATTTCTTACATTATAATTTCGATTTATCAATTAAGTTCTGCAAACTATTGCAACTATTATTTAATATTTAATATTTTATATAAGAAAATATTTCAGAAAAAAAACAAAATACATTATACGCACCTATTATTTGTGGTTCTAACTTATATTCTGCTGCTAATACTTCTGCTGTATACTTTTCTTTATCTTTACTATGTTTACTGATAAGTTCTATACCTTGTCGTAGAGTTATTTTTCCCTTAGGTACTGTTTTTTCATCTGGTTCATAAAAACCAAATTCAAACGGTGCTTGCAGTAATTTCTCTTTTGGTAATGGTCGATCAGGATTTGATCTTGAATCAATTTCATTGACCTACATATTATTCATAATTGTATATATTTTTCAACAAAATAATAAACTAAATTTATTTTGCAAATAAATTACCTCTGTACTGTTTGAGCTTACAAAGACCTTCTTTAAGAAATCATCAAGCTGTGGATTTTTTCGACTAGCTGTTTCTTTATAAGTTGGTTCAACTAAAAGTTAAAATGAAATCAGAATATATAGGTATATTTGGTTTACATTTTTTACTTAATGAAAAATTATATATTTTTACTTTGCAATTTAGGCATATTAGCCCTTATGTATTTCATATAAATAAGTGAACAACATAATAATATGAAGTTTATTTAGCCACACAATAAATATTCAATTTTAAAAATTAAAAAAAAACTAACTTTTATTGACTATTTCTATTTGTTTATATGTAGATTCATAAGTTGGAGCTGGCTTTGGTTTACTCCTTGAGATTGCTTTATGAGCACGACTTTCTAAATTCCAGTTTTTTAACGGACGTGATAATCTGGATAGCGTTTTACCCATTTTCACATTTGATCCTTAGTATCTGAAAAACAATTATTTTCAAAAGTTTACATAATAATAATGCAACGTCTTGCAATTTTCCAAAAGCTCGATCTCAGATAAAATGCGAATAACAAAATGTCACGTACTTTTTAAGAATCTAGAGACTAATTCATTAAACTAATGAGATGAATTTTTGTAATGAAAATGGTTTAAATAACAACTGTCTTACAATTTCATTTTTTACAAAGCCGATAATACATCTACATCAGGACTAGATAGTCCACATGTTCGTGAGTTCATGCCTGTTAGGCACTATCTCATAGAACTATAGAAGGCCAAAATTTAGTGAAATCAAGTTTAGCGTCAGTTCGTTGATTATAAAGCAGGTGGCGTTCCGCAAGCTTCGAGCGAAATTTAAAAAGTTTGTTCAACTATTTATAAAGTAAAAGTTCGTACATTTAAAATTTTTAAAAATGTATGCCACCTATAGAGTTTTTTTTTAATTCCGAATAATATTAAAAATATAAATTTGCGGCTGTTCGACAGAACGAATAAAACCCACACATCTTTATGTTTGAGACTAATCCGTTATTAGTAAAATCTTATAAATTATAATTAAAGCTAGATATTATGGCAGCTTGTTTGTTTTTAGTATAAAAGATTTGACAAACTGTACCTGTTTATTAATAACAAAAGTCTAAATTGATACAACAAAATCTAAATTTGAAAAATAAGATTTATAAAGTAAGCGAAAAATATTTCATTATTATGATTGACACTCCTTAATTTCTTAAATACTGGAAAAATTAATAAATAATAATTATTCAATTAATAATGAAAAAATCATACACTCTTTATAACTTTAAAAATTGTCAATAATTTTACGTTTGCTTGAATACAAAAAACAGGTAATTATAAAATGCATCGATCGTTTAGCTTCGATATAGCTTGCAACTATACTTATGCATTTCGGAGTCTCAAAGTTCCGTCTTTTCACGACGCATCCACTATCTCAACATCCTGAGCCAATTTCATATTAAATACTATAATCAAATTAAATTTTTAGTTCTTAAACTTGATTTTACCTATAATTTAGTATAATTAAATTAATATAAAATATACATCTCATTATTTGGATACCGTTAATATCACAACAACCCCGGTAGAAATATTGACCAGCTGTTCACCAGCGGCTGGCCAAATTTTCGACGATTGGTCAACGGTTTTACCAACAGTTGACCAAAAAGCCCGCTTATTTCGACATCCAATAATGCGAAACGCTAAAAGTGGAAGGTTGAGTGTATGGCTCTTTAATTATAAAATTCTTGTTAAAAAATTATACTAAATTATAAGAATTCATTATTTTGGAGCGCAAAACCAGATTGAAACCATTGCGAAATCTGATATAAAATCCGTTTTTAATCGGTTTTAATATACCTTTTTCTGTAAAGCAAGGACGATAAGTCTAGCAGTAAAGTATAGTAGCAAGAAATTTATTGCCTGTATGCAGAATCTAGTAATTACAGTTTCGAGTCGTGCGGAAGCTGCTATACCACAAGTTGAAGACGACTAGTTTAATCACTCAAAAATTTTCATCTTATTGCCAAATTCAGAAAGATTTTAAAAATAATTGCAAAGAACGTAAGATTAAGTTTTTATTAGGAATCTTTTCGGACTGCGAACTTTTTCCAAACACTTTAGGATCGTATGTATATTGCGTGTAAGAGATAAATGCAAATTAGCCTGGACTAAGTTTCATCAAAAGGCCAATCAATAAAAAAAAAGAAGTATTGATAAGGATTGGGTTTAGCGGATTCAAAGTATACTGTTTTTTTCAATCGCTATTATATTTAATCGATGGCTTCTCGATCCTGTAACTTGATAATAAGTCAATCTTTTTGTAATTTTGTAAAATTAACGATTTTATACTTAAATGTATCCGTAAGATCGAAAATATGAAGAATATACATAAATAGTTAAATATAATAAATAAATAAAAACGATTTATCAAAAAAGCTTAGAAATAAAAGTTATCCAAAAATGAACTTAAGCAGTCATCTTGATCAAAATTACAGGACGAGCCACCCACAATAATTACAAAATAATAACCATATAATAGAAACTGCCAATACATGTCTATGCAAAATATCCGTTCGATCCAATTTTTAAAATTCATCCACCCACACCAAACCTGAAGACTTCATTATCCAAACACTCCCCAATCGCTCCTCATCCGTCTCTAAAAAAGAAAAAAAAAGAATTAATTCGATAAAGCAACCGTCGACGATGCGCATACACAGCTTATACACTCGGCAGGTGTGCAGAGAGCTACTAACGTATACTCCGTTTCGGCGGCCCAGCGGTAACTGCGGCACTGACTCGTGCGCTGCAGCAGCTCATCAGGCGGATTCTCTCCGCGCGCGCGAAACAGACGAGGACGGAGCATCGTATATATCTACATATATATATATATATATATACACACAGTGTGTGCGAGTATATAGTATAGAGAAGGCGCGTATAGACATAAACCGAGAAGCGAGCGCAAGCGAGAAAGAGAGAGAAGTAAAGGTATATCAAGCTGTATACAGAGTGTAGAGAGTAAGAGAGGGAGAGAGAGAGAGAGAGCGCACTCTAGGTTTCGCTCTCCTCTCGGCGGCTGCCGCGAGAGAGCACTGAGGCTCGACTGCGCGAGTGTCAAGTCGGTCCCCAGGAATGTGGCACTTCAAAATGGCTGCCAGTTACTTTAGTAATTTACGGCCTCGTCTCTCTTTGTTGTCGGCCGTCTGACGAGCGCAGCGGAGCGAGCTGCTGCCCCCGCGCCGCCTCAGAGACAGAGCCCCCACCCCCGCCTGTGTGTGCTCGTAACACCAAACGGGGCCCCAGCCGAGAGAGCAGCAGAGAGCAGCCTCCAAGAGCCGAGCCCGAGAGCCATATAACCAGGGCGCCCACCAGGAGTTTTACCGCTGCTCGAGACGTATACACAGTACACACACTCCAGCTCTCGCACACCTCTCTCTGCGCTCTCTGCTCTGTACCTACTCTCTCGCTCGTCGTGTACTCGGAGAGAGAGAGAGAGAGAGAGAGAGAAGAGCTGCTCCGTCGACTCGACTATAAGCTGTCTGTCTGTCTCTCTCTCGCTCTTAGCTGCTGTCTGTCTCCCCGTGTGCTCGTCGTGTGCAGTGTGCTGCTAAGCTCAAGTCTCGGACTGTGTCTGTGTATACGCGCACCTAGTGCAGCTACATCGGGGACTGGCTGTCCTGGTGCAACAGCGAGCGTCGCCGTTTTCCCGTCTTTCTCTCTCCCTCTGTCCCTCTCTCTCTCGCTCTTTGGCGCTGGCGCGCGCTCTTGGCGCAGCTGCTGTGCCTAAAAGGAGCAACGGGCCGCAAGAGAAATATGCGACGTCGTCAGCGGGTACACCCGAGTATCCGGCTAGTCTGAGGGGAGAGAGAGAGGAGGAGTGACTTTTGGATCTTGGGCCTGTGGGGGAGTGTTGCTGCAGAGCTGCAGCTGGCTGGCTGGACGCTGCTGCCGAAGAAACTGGAGCAGGCCTGAATTCGATGCTGGTGCGGGAGGAGAGGCCGGAGTGCAAGGCAAGCGGAGCAAGAGGGTGACAAGGTTCACGTCGGAGAGCTGGCCGGAGTGTAGGTTAGTGCGACGGAGGCAGGAATGCCAGCGGAGCTTGGAATTTCTGAGCTGGCCACACCAGCTGCCAGGTCTCGATGGACTTGTTTTGCTACACCGATTGTTTTGTTGTAAATTGGAAGAGTATCTATGAATTCAGCTGCAGCAATGACACTGAAGGATGAGAGGACTGCTAGTTTTCACAAGTCGACCGAGAGATACTGTATGTTTGCCGCGTTCTCCCAGTACAGAGTGCCTTGAGATTGTTTTTACTGGGACTCAGTGCTTTAAACGATGTCAGTGAGTGCCTTATGAAGAAGCCTTTTGGTTTGTTGTCGATATAGGGTGAATCTTAGATTCTAAGTTTGTTTATAATGAAAATTAAGAAGTTATACACTATTTGATACTAGGAGTTTTTCATGATAAAGCAAATAGTTCAAGCTCCCACCTTGACTTAAATGTGCGTATTGCATCAGCAGTGTATTTATGTTTTTGCCAAATTAAAGCTAGGTCCCAAAGGGCCTAGCATGGGCCACTATGAATCCACCTGCGGTCAGCAAGTCAAGCACGCGCGCCTCTGGATACCATCAGAAGGCACTAGCTGAGATCCGTAATTCCTTGCTTCCATTTGCAAATATCGGTATGTTATTGCTATTGTTTTATAAAAATTATCAAAACAACTAACAGTTTGGAGTATTAATTCTTTTAATTAAAGAATATTTAGACAAAAGAAAACAAAACTAACCATAAGTCACAGGTTTTGTTTATACATCTTTTTCATTATATGTATTGCATGATATTCTTTTCAAAGAATATTAAATGTAAATATATTAAAAACCTTGATAAATACTTTTATCTACACATATTTATCCGTGTATTAAATAATATTTAATTAAAGTATTTAAAAAAGAAGACATTTTCAAATATAAGTATGATATTTCAAAAGCTAATTTAAATAGATGTCTTTCTAGTGTTTACCATAAGAATCCTAATCTATAACAAGTAGAAAAAAATTCTAATTAGGCTATGTTTTTATTAACTTTTTATGTAATCTGGTCTGATTGTTTTTTTCATATATAAGTAATAAACACATATTATTGAATTCTAAAAAAATTTTCAAAACAATAACAATTAACTGTAATTTGTTGACAGTAGTTATAAACATAAAAAGGAATTATGTACTGAAAGAACATTTCTCAAATTAAATATTAATTCTAATTTGTTGCTATATACCAGAGTATTCTTTGAAAATTAAAAAATAGTAAATACTCCAAAACATAAAATTGTCTATTTGATAACAAATGTCAAAAACATATATTGAACCAATTTTAATGAGTACCAATGGTTTGTAGGTGGCACAGGAGAAGTTGGATCAAGCGCTGCTAGTACAATATCAACACTTTCTACTACTAGCGGTGTAAGCTCAGCTTCTGGTCTCAGTGGCCTATCTGGTGCATCTGGATCAATCGCAGAAAAACCTGATCAGCGTCAAGCAATAGCTCAACTTGTAGGGATGGGTTATACAGAGGTAAATATAATTTTAATGCTTTATCTAATAAATGAACAATTAATTATTAACTATTATAGTTAATACACATAGAACAATTTTTTTAATTATGTTATGTAATCATAGTTGAAATATTAGTTGTAAATTTTAAAGTTAAAATTTTGAATGGTTTATAGTTTAATTTAATACAGTACTAAAATAATTGATTTTACAAAGTTTTTTTTATAACACCTACTAATTCATGAATGAGTTTAATAAAATAAAATTGTGAATCATCAGTGATTCATATTTAAGTCCATGTGCTCAATATTATATTTATCTAAGTTAAGGAAGCAAATGTCAGTAATAGTGCACAAAAGTTTTATCATTATGGCTGTAATTTCAATGACTTCTTTATTATTCTTGCAGGTTACTCACCTTTTCTGATTAAAACTTATTCAATAAGTCATCTTTAACAATTGATGTTGTAGTTTCTGTAGTTTAGAATAATGTTCTATTCTCTTAATGTTTGTCAATTAGTTTGATTATACAATAAATTTTTATTCAACATATTGCTTTAAATATTACATTTTGACAATTTAGTATTTTTAGTATATTAATCTACTTATTAATTAAGTTAATATATAAATATTTAAATTAACAAGATGAAAAAAATATTTATATGAGTAATATTTAAATGCTTGTTTTATCTAAGAACAATTAAATTGTTTACTTATAGTACAAAATTAATTCAATTTTTAAAATTACTCTGTGTTATTGTGTAAATATTTTATCTATACATAAAAGATGTTAGATACTCTTACTCATTCATTCACCAACACCCAAATTAAATTGCTGAACTTTTTTGGACCTAGAATTTATTTTTGTAAATAACAATCTTTAAAACATTAAAATTTTGTAATTAAAATCTTCAGCTGTTGCTATTTTAATATGTAATAAAATATTTCAATATTGTTACTACTGTTTTCAAAAACTACTGTACAAACATAGAAAATTACTGCTGAAAGGCAAAAGCGACTCTTAGCTCATACTTTCGAAGCGGTAATTTATTTATTTTACTTATTTATTTCACCAAATTACATGTACATTTAGATTACATTGCGATGCACATAGTATATCGTAACAGACATGACTAATAATCGTTAATAAATAAAAAACCTGAACATCTCAGTTCATATCAAATTTCAGTTTTTCAAACTTTTTTCGTAAACAAAACGATCAAATTATTCGGGATTTTAGAAATTATTTCAACTTTTAAGTAAAAAGTTTGCTCTACAAGTAAAACAAAAAAGAAACAAGCTCCAACTAACCCATTCCCATCTGTTTCTTTCTCTAGGAGCTCAGCGTGAGGGCGCTGAAGATGACGGGATGGCGCCTAGACGCTTCGGTGGACTATCTGAAGCAAGCAGCTGCCTGCCATGAAGGCGCAAACCTGAATGGCCTGAGTAAGCTCAACACCAAGCTGATTCGTAAGCCAAGCCTGGAGCGCGAACTTTCTCTGCAGCGCGGCTCACCAGCTCTCGACAGCGGCGCCGGTAGCTCGCGCTCCGATAGTCCTCGTCTGCCCACCGAGCAGGGCCTCAGTCCGCATCACCCTCAGCTCAGTCGTCAGTACTCGCCGAGCGGCTTCGTGGAGCGCGAGCCGCCTCCGCCGCCACCGCCCCGATGCAGCTCGACACCACCGCCCCCGCCGCCACCCCACGCGCCCTACAGTCCACCCAATGTACCCACCAAAATGCAGGAAATGCTGAAGCGAATGTCGCCGGCGCCTGTTGTGCCGAGCCGAGCGCCCCTCGCTGCGCCCGGTAGCAGCGGCTCGGCATCCGGCTCGGTTAATATGCCACAGCGGGGTACCAGTCCCGTGTCGACGTCCAGCGCTAGCTCGGCGGGTAGGCAGCCGATGATTGTACAGAATGGTCCCCAGGTAATTTGGATTCCTAATTTCTATTTATGAAAATTAAATTTTTTATTATCTTTATATTGATTGGTCTATTATTTACAATTGTTCTGATCTTGTGATTCAGGTACAACAGCAACTTTCACAGCAAATGCAAGCTCTGAGCATCTACCAGTCCAGCAATAGTGGATCTTCCAACCAAGTGGAACCTCCGCCTCCGTATCCGATTGTTTCGTCGTCGTCGGCCGGACCAGTCCAACCACCCTCCTATAGTGCCTCGATGCAAAACCGTCAAAGTCCCACGCAGTCTCAGCAAGATTACCGCAAGAGTCCTTCCTCGGGTATATATTCGGGTCCGACCTCGGCGGGTTCGCCCAGTCCTATCACTGTTTCGACAATGTCGCCCAATTCTCAGTCCCAGTCTATGGCGCGTCCGACGCCTTTACAAGCCTGGGGAGCCCGTCAAGCGAAGACCCAACCACCCATCATCATGCAATCAGTCAAGAGTACCCAGGTGCAGAAACCGGTGCTCCAAACTGCTATCGCGCCCACCTCGCCTCAGCCCATCTCGACGACGAGCAGCACGCCACCACCACCGCCCTCCTACGCCTCCTCGATACAGCAGAAGCAGCAAGCCCAGCAGCAAGCTCAGCAGGCCCAACAACAGCAACAGCAGCAACAGCAAGCTCAACAGGCTCAGCAACAGCAGCAGCAGCCACCGCCACCGGCGTATCCACCGGTGGTTAGTAATAGCGCTGCGGCCGCACCTGCACCGGCCATCAGCATGGGTGTACCCGTTGGAGTACCTACAACCGAGCCTCCGAGCTATGCCACGACGATGCAAGCTCTGGCGGCTCAGAGAGGTATTCATCATCCGCTGCCACCTCCACCATACGGAACACCTACAAGCGACGAATCCTGTGGCATGGCTATGGTAAGATGAGTTTTTTTATTTTGGTCACAAACCATGAAATTATTAAAAAGTTCTAAAATAACTTGATTTTGTTTTTAAAGGGTTCGACAGTTGAAAGCGGCTCGGCACCTCGCTCCTCGCCGGTGGCGCATCATCCACCTCTGCAACGCAAATACTCACCAGCCGCGGTGGTCGTCGGCGAGGGCTGCCAGCAGCATCCTTCGGAAACCCCGCCTTTACCACCGACTGCCTCGAGCTCGGTCTCGAGCGGCCAGCGCAACAACAATCACTCGTCGCTGCCGGACGGCGACAAGAAAGCAGGCGGCGGTACCGGCAACAATCAGTACAAGATCAAGCATCAGTCACCTATACCTGAGCGCAAGCACATGAGCAAGGAAAAAGAAGAAGAGCGCCGCGACTGTAAGGTGCGCAATTACTCGCCCCAAGCCTTTAAGTTCTTCATGGAACAACACGTGGAGAACGTCCTCAAGTCACACAAACAGCGGCTCTATCGGCGCTTCCAACTCGAGACCGAGATGCAAAAGATCGGACTAAGCGCCGAAGCCCAGTGTCAGATGCGCAAAATGCTCTCGCAAAAGGAATCAAATTACATAAGGTTTGTATTTTGATGTTTTAAATTTTATATATTTTAATTCTATTTCAAATGCTATAATAGTAATCATTTAATAACAGGTTGAAGCGAGCTAAAATGGATAAGTCTATGTTCACGAAGATCAAACCTATTGGTGTGGGTGCATTTGGTGAGGTGACGCTGGTCAGAAAGTTAGACACTAATCAGTTTTATGCAATGAAGACTTTGAGAAAAGCCGATGTATTAAATCGCAACCAAGTCGCTCATGTAAAAGCCGAAAGAGATATTCTGGCGGAAGCGGATAATGAATGGGTCGTCAAGCTTTATTATTCGTTTCAAGACAAGGATAATTTATATTTTGTTATGGATTATATACCCGGTGGCGATCTTATGTCACTATTGATCAAGTTTGGAATATTTAAAGAGCCGTTAGCGAGGTTTTACATTGCTGAGTTAACTTGCGCCGTTGAAAGTGTTCACAAGATGGGTTTTATTCACCGAGATATCAAGCCGGATAATATATTGATTGATAGGGATGGACACATCAAGCTCACAGATTTCGGCCTCTGCACCGGCTTCCGTTGGACGCATAATTCAAAATATTACCAGCAAAATGGTGATTACATTTAACATTTTTAATTATTAGTTTATTCCGTACATAAGTAATTATAAGTTTATTCTGTACCATCTTTTAATTTCTCAATATTTATATTTCATTGTAGGTCATAACAAACAAGACTCAATGGATCCAGCCGATGATTGGAACAATGAGTGCCGCTGCATACAACTGAAGCCATTGGAACGAAGACGACATCGTGAGCATCAGCGCTGTTTGGCACACTCATTGGTCGGCACGCCTAATTACATAGCACCTGAAGTTTTGCAGCGTACAGGCTACACACAGTTGTGTGATTGGTGGAGCGTCGGTGTTATCCTATATGAAATGTTGGTGGGTTCACCACCTTTCCTAGCTAACACACCGGCGGAAACACAATATAAGGTTAATTGAATCTTTCAATCAAAGCCGAGTACTATTAAAATAATTATTTTGAGTTATAAAAATACAATTTTTATTTTGTTTCTAACAGGTGATAAACTGGGAAACGACCCTGCATATTCCTAAGCAGGCGAACTTGTCGCCAGAGGGCAAGGATCTGATCCTGAAATTATGCGTTGGCGCTGATCGGCGATTAGGTAAGAATGCTGATGAAGTCAAGTCGCATCCGTTCTTCGGTAGCATTGACTTCGAGAAGGGCCTACGTCGCCAGGTTGCACCGCATATACCTCGCATTCAGTATCCGACGGACACGAGTAATTTTGATCCCGTCGATCCGGACAAGCTGCGCAATTCAGAGTCCTCGGACTCGAACAAGTCCGATGAACTGCTCGATAACGGCAAGCCCTTCCACGGCTTCTTCGAGTTTACGTTCAGACGTTTTTTTGATGACGGCGGTGGTCCCGCCTATCCTAGTCGAATCAGTCTGGACGATAACGACAATCAGGGGCCCGTTTACGTATGACATTAGGCCTCGCGACGCGCGCACGTCGACACGCGCGTGTTCGGGGTTCTATGCTTTTCTTTTTTGTATTTAAAATAGGTCGTCACTACGCGAGACGGTATGGTTCGCAGTTGAGACGGTTTTATTTGTTAACGATTTACAAAGTGTCGACAATATAATGGAAGGACTATTAGGTTATAAAATTTTTAGTTAAAGCCTTATATTTGATTTAATGAGAGGGTAGGGGATTTAAGTCTATGAGACCCAATCTTAATATCTTTAGTGAGTTTAAAGATATACCTCAACGGTCATTTTATTACCGCAATTACAATAAACTGTTTATTGTAAAATTTTTTTTATCAAACTACTCAAGACTTGATACAAAATTTTTTAAATAAAAAAGATGAAATTTCTTGGTAGTTGATAATAATTTGTATGTATAAAGAGTACCAACGGTACTAGATAATTAACATACTTTTATATTAGGTTTGACAGTGAAAAATTTGATAAAAACTGTCTGTTATTTTACACTTTATGTGTATTATTAATGCTACACATCAATACAAACTATTATAAAATATTATAAAATTTCTTTTCACTCAAAATATTTTTTAAATGAGATCCATCTTTAGTATGTATTTTAATGAAACCTTACGAGGTTAATTTTAATTTTCAATACACATTGAAAATGTAGAACTTGGAATTTGAGTGGTCTTTATTATTGATAACTGGATCTCGTAGACTGTTTATATTAATTATTTATCGAGTGTTTATCATTTAGGCTTTAACTAAAAAAGTTGGCCAAAACATGTATCAATGATACTGTTTTCAATAAAATCGTCCAACTGAAGGATCGCGCGAATACTCGAGATGTGAAAAAATTTGTTTACGAAAGTGTGTATACGTAAAGGAAACAAGAGAAGATAAACAAAGGTCTATTTCATTAAATAAAAAAAAAGAGTAATTCCACATGGAAACGAAAAGTTGTTAAAAATGCCCCAAGGGAGAAAACTCATAAGACTTGAAAATACGGCCGAATCTGGGCGTATCGGCTGTTGGCGTTTGCTGAGGGCGTTTCTTTCTATATTTTTTCTTCATCAATACTTTAACTTGCCATTTTTTTCATTTATTCGGATCGGCTTTGAAGTACGGAGGAAGTAAGCGTGTTTTTTTATATTTCAGCAAATACTGTGATATTGCAGATAATAGGCATAATCTGGCTTATATTAATTAACTATTTGTAATTTTTTCTGAACAATTTAGAATATATAAATATTGGCGAATCGGATAATAATTTTGAGAGAATTTATGGACTAATGTCATTCGTTTTCTTTACAATATCTATAATCACTTTCAGTCCTATTTAACAATTTTTTTCTTTTATAACAAATGATCGATTCACCTATAATTTTATTATGCTACATAATTATTGTGTATTGTATTATTATTATTACTCTTATTAATATTCTTAATATTATTTTTATTATTATTATTAATGTTATTACCATCTTCATTATCATTTTCACTATTTTCATTTTTATCATCATGTCATCTTTGTATAAAATTTTGTGGATGGATGTAATGTGTTCATTGCATATTGCGTTATGCAGCTTTTTTATTAAAAATATCTACTTCGTTTTCTCGCAAACGCCTACTTGCTCCGCACTATACAATATATCTATATAAATATAAATAATTACTTTTTGAGTGCGATGTTTAGTGTAACTTTGATAGGCCTTTTTTTAAGGTATAATTTGCCGGCAATCGAGAAGTGAGCAGGAGTGAGTCTTCGATTTCTTTAGTTTAGATTATTAATAAATTATAACTGTTGCAATACCTTATTTATTGAAACAAATTGTATAAAAAGCATTGAAGCGATCGCATGTTAAGCGTCGAAGAGTAGCTTATATCTACTCTCAATGATTTTTCGTTCTAAGTATCTCGTGCAACAAAGAACATATATTTTTAAATCAGCTCTTTAGTGTTTTCACAGTGCGTTTTTTTCTCTCTTATCGCACATGATTCACTTTTAGCTTCTTTGTTGTCGATGGCTCATTTTTTTTTTTAAATCATCGGTTTATGATTAAAGTTCAACGAAATCGCTCATCACTTTGTGTACATAAGTGTACGCTGCTCGAAATTAATCATAAATAATAAAAATGAGAAACATTGAAAAGAAAACGTTGATCCGGATTAACGTTTGTGTGTGCCTAAGGGATAAAATCCGTGCCAAGTGCCTCCAATCTTTTTTTATCGAGACGTCACACACTATTTTTTTTTTTTTTTTTTTTAGATAAAATTTAGATTTCTTATTTTCGCTAGCAATTGGTCTGAAGCGTTTTTATAACAGAAAAGAAAAAAGAGATATCGAATTTTTATCATTTGTATGTACTGTGTACAAAAAGCAAAGAAATGGAGTACTCTATATATAAATATATTATATTATATATACATAAACTATGTAAATGTACGAAGAAATTGTCGAAGCGAAACGATAATTGTTCGGATAATACAAGGAGACTTTTTGTGAGACGTTTTTTTTGTGCTGCTTGAATTGAAATAAGCAAATAAAAAATCCCAGGAAGGTGCGGAACGCTGATTAATTTACACAAAACAGCGCAAGCGTCGACTTTTTTGTAGTCCCGATGTAATTTATAAGTAACTCATGTAAATCATAACCGAATATTGATGGTCCGGTGAAGAAGTGCAAAGTATCTGCATCAAGTTGAACTCGATGCGGCCAGTCTCGATGTGTCATCGAAGGACCTGCATTTATATCGTTTGATCGATTCAGTGCCAAGACTGTCTGGCTAATTTCGATGTTTTCAATTTGTGCTGCAAAGAGAATAATTTCTTATTTTGTTCTCGGGACTGTTGAGAATGTTGCCTTCAAATAAAAAAAAAGTAATGATAATAATTAACGAACAAACGCCGTAGCTGCCTTGCGAATGAACCGAAATTTCGTGGTACTTTTTTTTTAATTAAATTGTTAAGATTTTATACAATCTACGAAATCGAAAGTTCACGACGCCCCCAATAAATGTTCAAACAAAGCAGTGAAACGCATCGAGTACGTTCTTGTTAACCGAGTGTCATAATGGGCGAAGCGAATGTTTTAATTAGAGAGAATTTTTCGTAGTGCTTGTTAAGCGATTTTATTTGTATCTTTTAGAAGTAACGCTTGGTACGTTAAACTGCTTTGTTTCTGCAGAACTATACTAAGAAGGGAGATATGAATGAATAAAAATGAGGGAGTGATAGTAAAAATAGAGAGTGAGAGTGAGATCTGTTTTATCATATATGAAATAAATAATAAAAAAAAATCGATACGTTGTTGCGAAGCGAAAAGTCGATTCGATCTACGTGTACATTTTGTAATAACTCCTTCCCAATTGTAATTAAAGCAAAACAAACGGTAGCGAGAGAGATTAGCGAGAATTAAGCTTAGTTTTTTAAGGCACTATAATATATTACCGAACCTGTGTAAATACTTTGGATGAGTGTTCTAAATTAAAAGTATGTTCAATGCTTAAATTTGTCAAATTTATTTCACAACTTCTAGATTATATTATTTTGCGTTGTTTATTTAACCACATAAATTTAAATCACTACTATTTTTTTATTCTTCTCTTCTGAGAACAGAGTTTCTTGAAGAAGTATTAACTGTTAAATTTTCATTTAAATTAAGGTATAAATTTAAATTCACATTATAGGCATTGAGAAGGTAGACTTAAAGTTTATAATAAAGATAGACGTTAATGTATTAAAGTATTATTAAAAATTTTATATAATTTATGAAAGAAAAAAAAATACATAAAGTACTTAGGTTTTATTTTTTAATAACAAAATGAAAATTTATAGCTCAAAAATAAATTATAATGTCACTAAAAATTTTTTAAAATTTTTAACGTTGAAAAATGTTGATATATGAAAACAAAAATTAAAGAACGAGAAGAAATAATTATTAGTTTATAAGAAAATTTAGTTTCAATGAGCAATACTGAAAACAATACATCTTGACATATATTGACACATCCACACATCTTGACATCTTGATATTATCTTGACATTATTTGTTACAAACTAGTTTTTCGATTTTTATATTTTCAAAAGTTTTTCGAGTAAATGTGTCACGTCTGACCAAGTGATAAATTTTTTGGCTCAATAACACATCTAACAGTTTATTTATATCCCCCACCGTATTTCATAACAATCGATTACTTAACAAATTTCTAAACATTCAAAAAACGTGCAATTTTTTCCACATCGCACACAAATCTACTGTCCGCAAACAAAAGCTAGAAAAATAAAACAAAAATACACAGATTAATCAAAAATAGATAATAATCATCCTCGTTCAAATCATACCGCCGATTCGTTCGAAAACAATTGCGCACGCGCTATTTTGACACGTGACAGGCAGACGACGTACTCCTTGGCTTTGCTTTTGTACCCTTCATTACCATATCCTCGCATAATTTTCCTTCCCACCAAGCTAACAATCACCAAGAAGTGTTCACGTTCTCTTTAATCTAATTCGCGTTTCTCCTTGCCTCCATTTAGTAACGGAGTACAAGTCCGCATTAATCCACGAAAATGAATCGAATAAGAAAGCTGCTTGCCAGTAAGGAGACTCGTGACTATTTTACGAGGTGAAAAACGCTATAGATGAATTTTAACCGATAATCTGTATTTTGATTTTGGTGATTTAATTTTATTTAATGCTGTCTCATTTCGTTATGTAGCACGCACTTTTGGGGCCCGGCCGCCAACTGGCTCATCCCCATCGCAGCAATTGCTGATATTAAAAGAGATCCCAAATTCATCAGTGGAAAAATGACATTTGGTAAGCTTGCGGCATGATACTTTGGCTATTTGGAACAGTTGACTAATTATTGTTGAAAAAAAGACTATTGTAGACAGTTGACTAGTTGTGTTTGAATTAAGGTTAATTGCTATTGTTATGTTTCAGCTCTGTGTCTGTATTCACTGTGTTTCATGAGGTTTTCACTGAAAGTCCAGCCTCGCAACATTTTACTCTTTACCTGTCATTTCACAAACGAAGGTGCACAATTGACGCAATACTACAGGTTCTTGGATTACCATTACTTCAGCAAAGAGGCCGACAAGAACAAATAAGCAGGAGGGATGAATCTCATCTCACACTTCGAGACACTGTTACTGCCAAAAGAGTCTATATCAAAACACTTTGCATCTAGGCACTGATACTGCGACAAGCTGTGCATATAGTAATAATAAAAAGGAGGTGTGATGTATCATATATTCAATTTCCCTTAGGAAGTTCAGTATAACTGATCTATTATTAGTTACAACCCTGTATTATGGGTGGTTATTTATTTAGGTGCATTAAATGTAAATAAAGATTACAGAAAGGTAAATGGGACTGTATAGGCTCAGCGCCAAGGCAGCAGTCAATTTAGGTCAATTGGTATGCAATTATGGGGAGCGTTATGTTTATCTATTGATTTTATTTCAAATTTACATCGAGAAATAAAAACTCATTTTTAAACAGAAAACAAAAAACTTTTATTATTCGTGCTTCAACCTATAAAAAAAACGCTCGCGTTAATTAATTAAATAACATACAGTTCTCTCTTGACTCACGCCATCCGATCGACCCGCTCTTGAGCTCGGCGGTGGTGGCCATTTTCCTCTTTTCAAAATCCCCAAGTCCGCGATGTATCGCTAAAATCACCCACTAAAATTCAAACCATCCGGGCCTTCTATTAGCTCCTTCACTCGACGTACACCTCAACCATCCGTTTCGGAGCACCACCAACCCCAAAAATGTCCGCTTCGCCGATCATCCAAACCTCTTCGAACCAATCCCTCGTCTAACCCAAAAAAAAAAAACCCAGCGCTCGATGGCCTTTAAGGTAAGCCCTCAAACTCATCCTCTCTCCTCTAAAGGTCAAACATAAAGAAAAATCACCTCCCCCGCAGCATCCACCCGATCAGTAAAAATGCGTCGCAGGCACTACGGTAGCAGCAGCCATCATCAGGAGCGCCGGCCGAGCGTCGCTAAGCAGCTTATTGGAATCGTCGAGTCCGGCTCGGCCGAGGAGATGCGGCTCTTCCTCCGCGTCTACATATCCAGCTTCTTCTTGATCTACGCGTGCTCGCTCTGCCTGCTGCTCTACCTGCGCGAGCGGCTCGAGCGCGAGTTCCTCGAGGCCGGCATAACCGGCAATTCCCAGAATGCAGCGCGCCGATCGTCATCGTGACGTATCAGACGTCGGGCGCCGATTGTTTTTGTTTTTCCGGCTTCTTGCGTGTGGAAGGTGACAGTTTGACGCAGACAGTTTACACGGCAGAGATTTTTTGGTTTGGTATTACGGGAGGATTGGATGTTGGATAGAGAGATTAGGAGAAGAAGAGCGAGGATATAATGGTGCTGTCGACCGCGCAGAAGGAGGAGGAGGAAAGCGCGCAAGCTGGAGTGGAGAACGGACTGGCCGTCGACGCGTGTAGCGGTGAGTTTTTTTTTTAGGGATGGGTGTGTGGGTATGAGGGGTGAGATGGGTAAGATGTTTTGGGTTGGGAGTTGGGAAGTTGAGGATGGGATGTTGGTTGTGTAAGATTATTTTTGAGGGATCGGCGAAGGAGGGGTTGAGGAATTGTGAGATGTTGGAAGAGGCGATCGGGAGAGTGAAGGTTTCTTTACTCAACAGTGCGCGATACCTGCAGATTTCATTAATTTTGAGAGCGGAATTTTGTTGTTCAGCGGAGAAAGGATTTAAATAAAGGATTTATAGATATTTTTTCTATGAATATTATTGATTTTGTTTCTATGTGTTGTTATTTTTAAGGTTAAATTTATGTAACTGTTAAGGTTTAGAGGGCCGAAAGGCTAGTAATCCTGCCGCGACTCATGACTAACGTTTTCATCTGAAATAAATAAGATGCCTTTTTTTTATGAATTTTCTGAAAGAAATCGTACATGTACTCCAAAAGCCGCTCGAAAGGTTAGAGGGTACACACGCATAAATACCCCTGATTGTTAAGAACAATCTGAATATAGTTCAAAAACTTACACACTATTGCAGTTAATGTCAGTAGCTATACCTATGATTTGGATTATGCAAATTCGGAAGTTGGGTATTTAATTTGAAGGAATGCAGATGGGTAATAATTAAAGAAAAATCCTTGTATATTTTATTTATTTCAATGTCAATGTAAATATTGTATATATTTATACAAAATGTAGAAAAAAATCTATAAATGGACGGAATTGCTTTTAGCAAAATGGACGGAGTATTTACATGAGATTCATCTCAGTTCTAATAGGCACTTCTTAAATATAAGGCAATACTTAAAAATACTAATTGTTTTGTTCAAAGGTAAACATTTAGCTAATAGTATCTAATAATATGCATCATAAAAAGAATAATATTAAAAAAAAAATTAAATTATATTATAAAATACGTGTCACGCACTATAGTCAATAGTGTACCTATAACAGCAGATCTATATTTCATTTTGGTGTCAAACGCGCATTAATGTGGACGGATCGCGTAAGCTATACGTAAAGAGTTAAAAAATTACATCTTAGTTAATGGCGAATCGAAAAAGCGATTCTTTATACATTTTTTTGTATATTGTTAACCTAATATAAAATCGGCGAAAGGCAGTGCATCGCCGCATTACTTTATACCTGTTACTGCGGTTTGATATAAATTATGCTCTAAATACTTTTTAATTAAAAGGTTTACAATAACGTTAGTATTCTAAATAAGATGAAAATGTGAAAATATCATTTTCAACGCATCTTAATTTTGTAATGAAAAAAAAATTTGCTTTCTAAAAAAAAATTCTGCAGTAATGCGGACACCCGCAGTAAAAGTATATACTTGTACTCTATCTTCGGTAGAAAAGAACTATGGTCAGTAACAGCAAAACCCAGCTGAACTGCATCGAGCCAGCACCCGCCAAACGACATTTGTAAATGTCATATCTGAAAACAAATTTATTTTTAAATTTTAATAATATTGTATATCATGTTTAGGGATGGGAAATTGACAAAAACGCATAAATTATTTTATTCGAGAAATACGATACTCTTACGAATTTGTTTACGTTAATATATAAGTTTGCAATTCAAAAAATTATTCACGCGAAGCTATGCAAATTCGTAAACACGAATAATTATGTAAAAATATATAAAAACATAAGCGCGATTGTCGAATGACTCTAAACACTTCGCGCGGACAAATAGTAAAGTTTTGCTTCTGTAAATACTCCTAACGATATGCTCCCCTAAGCTTTTTAGCATTGAAACTTCCCCTTTTAAATTATTCTGAATATATAAGGGTTGAAAAGTGTCTGGTGTATACATTTTATTATTTAAATTTGCAGTGCATTTCACGAACTTTTGAAATATCGCGCAAATTTATTACTAGAATACCATTATTTTAATTCGTGATTTTCTTAAATTTTTACAATACAATTTATTTATAGCTGCGGAGGTAGAGGATTTTGTATAAGGAATGTTTTAAATTTTTATGTATAATATGTACTTTGCAGTTAAGCAATCTTATTTGACTTTCATTTGAGAACCTCTTGCTTATAATGTTATTTGAAATTTAAAAACAAAATAGTATATGTGAGACTTTTGTGTACGGTAAGAACAAAAAGCGCGACTTCATTACCATGAGAATTAGACGTGCATATTTGTAATTTCAATGCGTAAAATTAAATAAAATTTAAGTAAATAGTTGATTTTCAATATAAATCTATTGAAATGATGAAACTATATTGCTGTCTGAAATAATTCCGCGTATTTACTCGAAACAATTAGAAATAATAATTTCTTACTGCCTATTTCTTTGTATGTATATAGGGGAGACCGAAGCTATAAGGGTGAATGGTAAAATACTTAATATCGTACAGTTTAAGGCTTTGAGATACCTTACTTTCTATAGAATTTTAGAACAGATTTTTTTTATTTAATTTTTCAAAAATATAGCGACATCAAATTGTTATTCTCTATTGCAAAAACTTAACGTTGAAAAATTTTCCGAATTGAAAATTAAATAGAAAAAAAAAGTGAGTTCCATATATTCTTAATAAAAAGGGGGGATCTTGTCATCTTAAAATCGTGCGCAAAAACCTATTTTTTTATGTAATTTTTAATTTTTCGAAAATATTGTGACATCATCTTGATGTTCTGGCAGTAAATTAATCATAAGCTGCCAAAAAGTTGAAAACTGAAGGCAAAAAAATGGATTCCTATATTTTCGATACATTTTGTACTGTGCTATATCTTTGCTAGCTGTAAGTACCAATCTAAAGCTTAGATAAAAAGATATTAAGTACTTTGTCAACCTACTCTTGTGGCTAACTGTACTTGATTTCCTCTATATTTTCTAAAAAAATTTGTTTGGGGTATATTGTTTATCAAAGCCAAAAGTATGAATATGTATTAAATAAATATATATCATTAATTTTTATCCAGTAATTAAGGAGATGCACGAAAAAATGGTGTAACTCCAATTAATACATTATTTTATTTTCGGCATTAGACGAGAAATTGCCTGTAACACTTTAATAAAATACGCGTTCAAAGAAAAATAATTATAAATAATAGGTTAATAATAAATTAACAAAATACAAAAAATTATAATATTTTTAGTAAAATTTAATATTACTAAAAATTTAGTAAATTTTGCCCTAAAGTTTACTAATTTTTTCCATTTTGAATCTGTCTCATCTTTAGAATAGAATTTACTAAAAATAGACTATTTTTCTCCGTGCGTTGATTATAAAGTCAACATATAACGTAGAACTGATTCATACTAGTACGTACTAAATCCAGTTATACGATTTTTCCATGCATCCCCTCAATCATTAAAGTGCAGCCGTCTGTTCCTTCCCAACCGATCTTCACAGACAAAAATTTCCTCAAAAATTGTCGCTCTCCCTTTGAAACGGTCAGTTTAACGCCTCAAATTAATCGTACTCGCCTCGTTTTCCCAGCGGTACATAGCTCATACAATGCACCCAATCCCCCTCCCCTCCCCATCTAGCCGGCTGCACTCGCAACCCGTCAATCAAGATGCAATTGCATTACCTGGACTCCTTGTTCTCGACGATGCTGTTGAACTCTGCCTCGACCAGCTGGCCATCATAGTACGTTATCAGATCCTCGAGCGGATATTCATAGCCCTGCTTGCACTCGCACTTGTAGCCGCCGTTGTCGAATCCGCGTCCCAATATCGGTACGCACTGCTCGCCAGGTGAGGATGAACAGGAAAGCGAGAGAGATTATAAAAAAAAAACGAAAGCAGAACAAGAAACGCGCAACGTGTGCGTAACGATTAATGCCATTGCTGAAAGTCTCCATTATTGTCATTCCCGCGCCTCTCACACTCTTTTTCTCTGTCTCTTTCCCCGGTAGCCGCGCCGCCTGCCATTAATTACCAAGAGCCGCGCGCGCGTCTCCTCTCGCACTTTGACGAGGTGGACACTGCAGCGCGCGGCACAATTAGAGGCGGCGAGAGCATTTCGCGCGCACGCGGTGCACACAGGAAAAAGGTGCGCGCTTTACCGGAGAGAGAGCGAGAGAAAGAGAGACGGAGAGAGGGTGAATGGAGAGAAGCGCAAAAATAATAATAAAGAGAGCAAAAAGAAAGAAGAGAGAACTCACGTATGAGGATTTTTTGTCGCACTTGTGCGTCCCCTTAAACGCGTTGGGAACATTGAATTTATCGTCACACTGGTTGATATCCAGCTGTATCAAGTCCATGGTCACAGTTACGACACCCCTGTAAGTGTCTTAATGTTAAATATGATCTTCCTTTAACCTTCCTCCTTTTGATCATCGCGGCCGAGAGAGCAAGAGCGCTCGCGCGCAAGAGTGAGAGAGATAGTTGGACGCTCGGCAACAAAAATGAGAGCGGTCAGAGAGAGAGATCCCCCGACGACCGGAGAGAGGTGGAACAGGTTCCTCGCTCCAACTATCTCACACTCTCGATGGCCGCGAGATGCGATGCGATGCGATGCGCCCAAAATACGCGCGCACAGACACATGCCTGCGCGCGCGCGCGAGCGCATCACCTATACTCACTTGAATTCCAGTTTGTCTTTGAGGCTGTCCCAGCCGAAAAAGGGGGATGCATAGGTAATTAACCATTTCTTCACGTTGCCGTTACAATCGAAGTAAGGGACGGTCCAGTAGCCGTGGTTCAGGTTTGCCGCCCTACAACACACAGACAGTGGCACAGTGAGTAAGAGAGAGAGAGAGCATGTGCAACGCACTGCGTTATACAGAGAGAAGAAGAGGAGGAGACGGACGCGCCGCCCCATCCGCAAGCGCATTAAAATAAATTACACGTAGAGCGCAGATAACCCCCCGCGAACAGGGACCAGACAGAGAGAGAGCATCCTCTCTCTCTCTCTGTCTGTGTTATTCTTTCTCTGTCTCTCGCCCTTCTATCGCTCGCCTTTCTCTCTCTTCCTTTTTTTCTCTCTCCCGTGTGTGTTGCTCGTCGTCGTTGACGCCTCTGCGGCGAGGCTTCCTCTATTTGCAGAGAGTTATGTGGGAAAGTTCAAGCGCGGCATTGAACAGAAATCTCTCTCCGTGCTCTGAGCGTAGCAAGGGAGGAGATCGAGAGAGAGAGAGAGAAAGAGCAAGAGAGATAGCGAGCTCGGATGTTTTTATTTCGGGCCAAAAATTTATTAAAGAGCCGTAAACATCGGACGAAGGGCGAGCTTGGACGAGGTGCGGCTTAAACCAAAGAGAGCGCGCACAGTCGTACCTGTAGAAAATCGGGTAGTGCTCGTATTTTTTCAAGGATTCGCCGGTCTCGTTGTAGCGCACCATCATTTTTAGGAAGTATTTCTCGAGATCATCGTGATTCGTCGCCCAACGGTTCTTCAGCAGTTGGAACCACTCGTTGCGAGTGTAAATTTCCTCTGGAATAACATAAGGGAGAAGACGATTAGTGGATGTCGGTTATCTGCGCCACTGGTTTTCCAGGCTCAAGGTAATATTTCTCGCTTTTTTCGACTTTTCAAGTACTGTTCCAGTTGAAACTTACGACTTGAAAAGAGTACATTTTAAAAATGAAATTATTATGCTCTATTGTTAGCAATGCAGCACATTAAAATATTATGAAACAATGATAAGTCGAAACGTAATTAAGTAAACTTCTATTAAGGTGCGATATTACAACACTTATAACATGCTAGGAAAGATAAGCCATATCTTTACGAGTAGCAAAGAAAATAATTTTAAAAACTTCAGTTCCTTTGGTCTACAAATACTAATCCAAAGAAACGAACAATCAAATAAAAATTCTAATCTACCCATATCAGAAAGCAAACGTCCACAACTTACCCGTCGAATTGAGCCTAGCCAGATCCTCGACCTTCAGCTTGAGCGTATTGAGCTTCTCCTTGTAAGCGAAGGGCGCGAAATAGGTGCGATTGGTAAACTTATTACGATCCCAGAAAATACCCGCCGACAGTATCCTTGAGTTACCGAACAGCAAAGCGACGACCTCGGCTATCATCTGGTCCTCGTTGAGGGGCTTATCGGCGACGCGCTTACCCGAGTAGACCTCCTCAGGGTCGCTGATCTGTAGGAACGAGCTGATGAAGTTAGCCAGACGTGCAGCCATCTTCGCCTCGTTTTCGTAAAACTCGTCGGCGCCGAAGGCTACGTCGCCCGGCAGTCTAAGCTCCTCTTCCGTGTAGCTGCGGGTAGAGAGAGATTTTTTTTGTAGCGTGTATCGGGGAAACCAGTTTTTTCAAGATAGCATCTAATGAGTGCTGAGTGCTTGGGCTTTTCGAGAGATTAGATGTTGCGAAGCTAGTTATCCACTTTAGATTTTGGTGGGTATTTTTTTTTTGCTTTTAAGATTTAATATATGAATTTGAAAAGAGGGTGAGCAATGTATGGTGAAAAAGTTTTATCATATTTTTCTTACTTTTTGCAATTGCTTGCGTGGACGTGCCGGATGAATTTCAAAATTTGATCAATGTTTAGCCTTTCGTCGTGAAGAGAAGCTGGTCCGGTCGAAAAATTTTTGTACTCATAGAATTGCTCTAGGTATTTTTCTCTCATGTAAGCCGAGGGCTTTGTCAGCTCAGCTGGCCTCTTTTGAATCCCTGTTGAAATAAAAATAATTTTTAATTTTTGCGCAAGTAACTCACGAAGTAAATCGATAAGTAATTTTATAATTTTATACTACTCACAGCCTATTTTCGAGCAGTCAAATCCGTTGTAATATTCTTCCGTCGAGGCTCTCTCGATGATTTCACCGAGGTAGGGTCGCCTGACCACGTAAGGCAGTCGCCAACCGGGCTTGCATCTGCACATATATCCTCCTCTTCGGAAGCCCCATCCATGCAAGGGTTCACACTTGAAATGTAAATATAAATTTAGAATTCGTTTTATGTTTTTTCGATTTAAAATTATTTTACTTTTTCCATTTAAATAACTAGAATTTCTATTAAAGATTTTAATGATTAGAACATGATTATAAATTAAATTTACCTCAGTTGTCTCCGTTTTACAACGTGCGGTATTTGCAAATTTATTGGGGCCTCTATTTCCTTCTCCTCTAGGGCACTGATTAATATCTATCCTATCAAAATCCATTTCTATAACAGTGACAGCTGTATATCTGAAATTGAAAATTTTTTAATATTTAAATTAAAAATGAATAGGGAAATTTCATTATTTTCTAATTTATCTCAAATATTTTTTGTTGTAAAAAATAATTAACTCATACAATTTTTATTATATAGAATAGAATAATTAAATCTGCTAAAAGAAAATTATGAATATAACAATGACATTAAGTAATATATTATCTTATTTATGTTCTTTTTGCTCTAGTTTCTTGTTGATTCAATGCATTCAACAAAGGTGTCTTTTATCTCATATATTCTAAAAGTTCAATTGTGAAAGTATTTGTTTAGAATGGTCAAAAGTAAATGGGGCTCAGACTTTTGTGATCAGCAAAAGACTACATAAATTTTATAAGGATAGTCCAAAAAGTCTAGATTTTTGAAATTTGACTACAGGCCCTCCTTAATCCTTTAAGTGCTTTAATCCTATCGTCCCGTGGTATTTCACACGTGTGAGCAGTGTGAAAGGACATTCCTGCTTGACCGGTACAGATAGGGCACACACCCTCTTGGAGGGTCTCAAAGGGATTCGAATAAATTACAATAATAATGAGCGGCGCAATCGTCCCTCGGCATCTATCTGTGCATTCTCTGTACAATGCAATTTTTTGAAAAAATATTGGGACTCAATGCACTGCAGGCAGTTGCATTGCTGCATCAATGCTTTCTTGCTGGAAAAATCTTACCTTGGTATTTCAATGTGTCTGAACCCTGTGTAGCGAGGGTACAAGTCTACAATGGGAACAACTGCTGCGAAAAGCCAACGGTTTGAACGGCCACAATCAAAGTAGGGTCTTATCCACTTCACTGGTCCGCCCACCTCGTGAGGACCTGAAATTCAAGTTTATCTTAAAATTTTGTTCTTTTAAATTTTTTAATACAATTGTAAATTGTAACAATATACCTCGAGGTCCATGGAACGTATGAGTAATGTTTGTATTATTTGCATATCTTATTTCTACTTGGTACGTCTGCTTAGTATCGTGCCTGGTTGGATCATCTGGCAACCACTTTTTGTACCTAAAAAATTTGAAAACCGTTAGAACCTGTTTATTGCAACAAGCCTGGGAATTTTACATGAAGATAAAAATATTTGTATTCATTCACTAATTTTCAATTTCTTTTACAATTTACGTTTAAACTGCATACATTAAAATTCTATTCATGTAATACATCCTTTCACGCATGAATCAATTTGCATCAATTGCTCAAAGAAAAACCAAATTTTCTCATTAACATTAAATAATAAAGCCTTGGCTCTAATATTGATAAACAATGTCTGATCAAGTTACCATTCATTGGTCCTATAATAGTCCGTTGTGTAATCCTTGCTCAGCTGACTAGCCGGAAAAGCTCCCAGATCCTCTATTTTAAACGTATTCCTAGTCGATATCCTTTCCAGATGAACGGGATCGTTGAAATCATCAGCCCTGAAAGTCCTGGGTGCAAACCTGGGCAGTGTCTTATTGAAGAATCCTCTGTACGATGATGAGAATGACATATTCGGAGCAAAGTAGACAGCCGAAGCGTTAATGTAAGGATTGGCAGAGACATCAGCCACAGTCGACAGGAAGTAGTACATCATACCCGGATCATAGGTATCATTGATCGGTGGCTTATAATTCCTCGACTGCAGTATATAACTCCAATAAAAGCTCCTCGTAAGAGCCATATTGTGCAGATGAAGCAACGCCGTCCTGTTAGGAAAAATCGGATTGATGTTGATCTCCTTGATGTCAGGCAGGTGCGAGACGCTATCCTCCGACAGGTAGAGATCGTCTAGATGCTGGATGTGGCAATTAAACTCGTTAACCCGGTCCATCTTGTGGCGGATCTCGTCGAAGGGATCGCGAGCCAGCCAGTCAGGGGGCGAATGTTCGCCATAGGTCTCGTAGTAGTCCTTCTTGTCGTTCTGGGCTATGACGACTACGCCCAACAGGTAGCAGGCGCAGACCAGCGCTACCACGCGCTGTTTACAAAACATTTTACCCAGCGCCGATTGCTTTCTTCGACTAATAATACGAAGTATTCACGTTGCTTTACGTCCGCATTATACACTCGTGCCGATCTTCCAGGGGTGGGCGAGGGTGGAAATCGGGAAGGTGGCTTTGTATTACTTTTCGGCGCCGCCGCCGATCGCCGAGTTGTTGTGTGTGAGGCGCGCTGAGGCAACTACGCCCAACGACGAGCACGCCGCTGGCTCGCTCTGCGTACGTGTATATGGAGGTGAGTAAGCGCGGGGGAGGGAGGGAGAGAGTTTGGTACACACGCCCATGCAGCGGAATGTTAAGCTGATTTCACACTTGCTGCGCGGCGAGTGGACGCGTATGGAGAGGTTGGATTTTGGGTGTATAGATGCGGTTGAGGCTTGTTGTAACGGTTAGGTGGGCGGTTAGTGCTTTTGTTTTGGGATGGGTTGGGTGGGAATTTTGGTGTTGTTTGGGGTTTGCGGAGGGATTGGTGACTTGGGTGGGGTTTTATGAGTTTTTTTTTGTTAGGTGAGAGGACGGTGTTGTTGTGGTTTATTTTTTGTGTTGTGGTCAACGTGGCTAATTAGGGATATACACTTTTTCTTGTTTATTTGTATTTTCTATATTTTATTAAGAGGGTGAAAGAAACTGATAAGATATTGCGATGAATTGCTCGTAAGTTTTGTCATGAATGAAGTTTCGAAAGATTAATTTGATTTAATTAATAATTATGTTTTTCTTTTTATAAATAAGCTTGTATGTCCCTCTTAAAAAAAATTATTAAAATTTAGATAACCAATCGAAAAAGTGTCTCTTAATTATGAGTACAAGTAGCCTTTCTTATAGGAAAACTTAAGATTTGAATTATGTTTAAAAGTATAATACTCGAAGGGTGCTCCGTGGGCAATTACGCATTGAAACTACCTATGACGCGACTAATTAAGGAGGGTCATTAGCGCAGGAACGCATTATGCAGATGTTTCGGAGAAGGCTTTTATGCATTTTTCTGCAAAGCGGTATCTTTTGAATTATAATGTACAAAAATGAAGTTGCCAATTAAATTTGCATTAAAAATCTATATTTTTTATTAATTAAAAATAAGAATTTTTATTAATAAAAATTTCAAAGTTTTGAGATAAAATTTTGATTATTTTTAGTGAAATCACTTAACACTTTAATCACTTTTTTAAAATTCAGTGGCAGTTAATACTTTACATGTACATACTGAGATATTTTATTTTTAAATATCGTAATTTAGTACCATATTGACTATATTGAAAACAACATTGCTATTTAAATTTTATTATTTTTTATGAATACTATATAAATTTCTAAGTTCTTTCTTTTTTGGTTGATAAATATTGTAACTTCGTGTTCAAATTCAGTATATTAAAAATTTTCATCTGGTTTATGCGATTTAATAATCACTGAATACCAATAGAGCAATTCTAATCCCGGATTTAGTTTCAGAGCATCAAAATACATAAGATACAAATCTAGTTTTTGATACAGACCACTGTTTTGTACGACACTATTGTAGATGAAAAGTTGAAAATCATAATTGATTTTTAAAAATTGACATAAACGTCATATTTTTTAAATAACATAAATATATATTCTATAAATATATATTTTTGATATAAATAGCAAACAAATTTTTTTTGATTTTCATAATTTTTGGAATTATATTTTTAATTTAATAAGAATTAATTTACATGATTCGATTAAATCGAAAATCTAATTAGTTTTAAATTAAATAAAACCTTGAATATGCTAAATTTTAACGTACCTTATATAATTCATATAAATCGGAATATTGAGTTTATTTTATGTAGAAAATTGTTATCAGTTACAACAAATTTTTTATACGGTGTGTTAAAACTGTAAGCTTCATTCTGATTTTGTAAAAAATGACTATGTAAGGAGATAAATTTTTCATTATTATGAGAACTGATAAAAAAATGCTCTTGTAATAAGATTTTCAAAAGACACATACCTTTTAAAAGTAAATGGTATGAAATTTTTGGATTCTTCCGAGTGCGGGCAGCTTGAAATCTTTAATTTCAATTCTATAGCTTACTAACATAAGTAGTTAATTCAGTCTATTTCTTGATTTTTCGAAAAATCGAAGTTTTTATATGCATTTGTAATCAGAGAATAGGAGTTAACAACTAAAATTCAGCCAATTTATTACAGCTCTGAATACAAATATAACTGCGCCATAGTTTAAGATATACGCTTTTTTCTTGCTGGCATCTAGTAAAATGTATGAATAGTTATAAAATTATCGAAGCTGGATCAGAGATGAACTTACCATTTTTTTCGATTTTTGTTGTTAACTTCAAAGTAACTATCATAAAGAAATATTATATTAATGATTTCTATAAATAAATTTATTTATCTCATTCTATTTTTGAATTAGAATAATAGTTATTTAGATTGATGAGTTATTCAGAGATATCATAAAAAGTCATAAATTCTTCAAAAATGGTCTTGTCATTGAATGTTAGGAATTTCATAAGGCTTTTCGACAATTTTATCAAAATATTTTATACGAAATATATGCCCTTAAATCCACCTTTCAGTAAGAATGTTAAATCAATTGATTTTTAACAAAATTAATCTAACCTTTTTAAACTCTTTCTTATAAAGAGGTTTTCTATAATATTTTTAAAAATGCATTTGAAAAACTACAAAATTCTAGCATATTCTTTAAAATTTGAAGATTTTTTGTTAGAATTGTTTGTTAAGTTATTGTTATTGTTTTAAATAAAAAAAATTATTGAATTTATTTTTTTTTATATAGCATCAAAAGTTGATCGAGTTAATTGATTACGATATAAAATAGAAAAGTTTTTACTATTCGATAACTATTTTTATAATAAAGGTGAGTATATATTAAAAAAAAAAATAACTTGTTATAAAAATTACTCACTTTATTTTAAGTAACAGAAACATATAAAGCTGACTTTTTTAAAAAGATTTTTATTCTCAAAGATAGAAAATCAAATTAATTAAAAATAAAGTAACTTCGATTTTAGTAATTGGTGAAGAAAATTGCAAAGCGCAAAATTTGTCCTTTATTTCTGAAATTTTTCTTTCAGATATATTTAGGCTTTTATTATAAAATTAAGAAAGTGATAAACAAAAATAATAAATACCCTGGTAGAAGCTTTACAATAATCTAGCTAATTTACCGTTAATTTTGTAAAATTAGCGGTAAATTAGCTAGATTACCGTTAAGAGTGCTCCACACCGACAAAGCGCCCTCTAGTCTGATAAAATATTTCAATATTTATTTTAGCTTATTTATTAGGATAAATTGTAGGCAAAAAATGATAAAAACAAAGCTTTCCCACGTTCAGTAAATATTGATGATTAATTTTTAAGAGATTTTATGAATGAAAATGTAAAAATGAAATTTTATTTTGTAAAGAAGAATTGTAAACGCGGTGGCAGTGAATAGACGATTCGCCACCACACTTATAATTTTTCTCTACAAAATAAAATTTTAGTTTAGTATTTTAATTCACAAAATTTTTTGTAAAAAAATCTTCAATATCTACTACACGTGGGAAAACTTTGCTTATATCTATTTTTGAAAACGATAAAAATTTTTTAAAAAATATCAAATTTTATTGCCAGACTAGAGGGCGCTCTACTGATTCACAGCACTCTCAAGCTTCTACCAGGGTATATATGTTTCAGTTAAAGAAATAATCTATTTTTTTTCTCTTATTTAAATAATGTGAGTTAAAATACACGAGAAGAATTTTAAATCAATAACTTTTTTTTAAATACAATATTAAACATCCTTTATAGTTAAAAACAAACTATTTTTCTTGTATATTTCGATAATAGTACATTTCGATACGAATGTGGAAGGTAGTTATTAGACCCGTGAAAAGTCGCACGAGGCAAAAAT
>UELX01001105.1:0-51166 GCA_900480035.1 Eupelmus urozonus
TACGCGAACCTACATGAACGTACGTAGGCGTTCATGAACGTACGCGGATGTACGCATGAATTTTTCCATTGGGGTACTAATTTAACTAAAGACATAAAGCCTATAGCATTTTTCAAAGAGATAAATTTTTATAAGGGCACTTTAAAAAAGTTAATATTATTCATAAGAAAGAGACGATTAAGAAATTATTCTATACTCACTGCTTCCCCTCCAAAGTTGATGGACGATCTGCCAATCGAACAGGAAGATCACAGCGCTAATAAGTACAGCCGATAATACGGCTTTCGGAATGTAGAAGAAGTAGGGCGTCAGAAAGCTGAGCGCGAGTATCGTCATAACACCTATACAAGCCAAAAAACAAAACCACACATCAGCCATATATGTATATAAAAATCAAAAAAATCAAGAACGTACCGGAGTAGATGCCAGCAAACGGAGTCTGAATACCGCTGGCGTGGCTGACCGCACTGCGCGTAAATGCCCCTGCGGTCGGCATCGAGCTCACGCAGCTGCCCAGCAAGTTACACAGGCCCAGAGTGCGCATCTCCTGGGAGGCGTTCACCCCCGAGCCGCTTGCTAGAAAAGGGTTTTGTTCTTAGTTTATTGCTATTAGGTTGTGAAGGTGGGGTGAGGTGTGATGTTATACCGAAGACTTTGGCGATGGCTACATTGGCGAGGACCGAGACGAGAGGCAGGACGATTATGCCGGAGCGCAGTTTGGTGCACATGTCGAAGAATGTGTAGGTCTGGTTGTTGACGACGGTGCTGAATTTCGGGAAGCCGAAGTCCGGGAGTCCGGATCTTACCGTGCCTGGAGAAAAATTAATGATTATTATTGGTATGTAATTTTTTGATGATAGTTTTCAGAGATTTCGACAGTTTATAATAAACTTTAATCAAAAATTATAATATTTAAGTGCTATTTAAGAACAGTACCATAATAACGAATTAAGATGCATACTGCCACCTAAAGTAAACAATAAGTGCATTGGACTTTCATAGCGCTATGGTTTTCTTATTTGAACAGTAGTATTGATTATTAATTAGTCTCAATAGTTTACATATGAAATACATAAGCCCATTTTTGGACAATCACTTTCCGAGCATTTTAATAAGTTCATTCCAATCTGAAATGTTGTAGTATCGTCGCGTAATTACTTAAATATTTACTTCGGATTAATAATTAATAACTTAATCTTAGAGAAATTGTATACTTTGTTGTAAAATTTAATGTCTACGATTAGAAGTTTTTTTACATCAAATTATTTACGAATGTCGAGCAATTTTTACAACTATATTATGAAATTAGAGTACCCACAATTGTTATTTATTATTATAATATGAATAAAATAAGCAGAAAAGTTTGTATTTTTTAGTTTCCGCATGTTTATTCAATTTTCTAATACATCTTGTAATGAATACTGCTTATTTTTCTAAGCATCGTCATCAACTTAAACAAAACATTCTAATCTTATCCAGATTACTTTAAATTATTCTTACTCATTGACTAACCAATAGATCGTTTAAATTTTGCAGAAAAACTTTTATCGTCATAAGTGAACTAATGTATCGACACAATTTTGTATTTTATTAATTTCACAAAAAATTTATATTATGAGGAATTTATGTGTTTCACTTACTCGTACAATATTTAAAGTAAACTAAAAAAATTGTAATTTATAAAGCTTCAAAAAATTTTCTTTCATTTTTGATAAGTTTTATTTAATCAAATCTTTAAATCATTTTTCTTAAAAACGAAGAAATTTGTTATAAATATTATGATGTTGACAGAGTAATAAAAGAATTAAACGAAAATTACGACTTATGAAGTTCAAAATATTGAACACCTTTACAAGCTATTATTTGACAAACGTATTATCTTTATCCTTAGAACGTAAGATTGCATATCATTTTGCGGCTGCATCTCCATTGGATTTATGTATGTAATAAATAGCAGTAAATAAGTTGGCAAAAAATAAAAAAAATACATACTTTTTATTGAAAAAATTTATACTATTCTTTTATAAAAATACTTTTTTAAATAAAAAAGTTATTAATTTCATTCATTGAATCAATAGATCTATATATAAAATTTGATAAGTTATTATCTGTGTGGTTCGACTGGAATTTGCTTATTCATGTCCAAAAATAAAATATTAGACTAAATACGTCAATGCTTTCGCGTTAAATTCCTTCTGACTATTTACCATGTAAGAAAACAATTATAATCGTATTTATCTAATCTATCAGTCACACCTCATTATAGTCTCCTCTCTATCCGCGCGTATATACTATGTAAATTTTTAACAATTACATACATTGTGCAATCAAAAAGCTGGACTTTCCCTCAATCAAAGCGATCATGCTAATCACTTTCTAACTGAAAGCATATTTGCATGAAAATCGAAGTTCATACTTCTTTAATCGCGAACTTGTGAATGTCACATACTACACGTGGCTGGAAGAGGTCATGCCAATCGAGATCAGAAATTTTCAATTCAAAGCTCTCCCGCCAAACGGTATCAATTTCGCGTAGGTGACGCGAGCGCAAAATCGTCTATACATATAAGTATATAAGTACTTAAAGTCTGACAAAAGCTGGGTTTTATAACGCGGGCAAGTGGACGTTTCCTCAACGAGCGTGCTCGTGAACTCGATAAGCGAAAGTATATAGGCTATATATCTAGAGATTCTAAGACTGTGCGAGTTGACGTTGAGGCAATGGGGTTGGGATTTGACTTGAGTTTTTGAGGTGGGTTGAGTCGGGATCCCATCTTGTGCCAATCTTTTTCTTTAATCCTGAGAAAAAAGAAATTCTAAGAAGTTTTTGTTCAGGATACCTTTAATGGCTTACCCTAGGTAACTAATTTAGTCAATTAATTTGAAGATCGACTTTACATTATGACGGCGAATTTTGAAAAATTTAAAAGACCTTTTTATAGAAAATTTATGGACTTTACTAGAAAATAAATATTTGATACGGATACTGTACCGGGCGTTGCATGAATAATTTCTGGGCATATAAAAATAATTACAATTCCTACTTCCCAAGTCATTCAAATAAGTCCACATAATCAATTTGTTTTCCTATCACTTTTCAATAAATTTTTGTAATTATTTATATGAAAATAATCATGTAAACCGTAACAAAATAACTCCTGTACTAATCCAGTTCTCAAGTTTTTCGAACAACTTGTATGTTTTACACTTTTTTAGTATATTTTAAAATTATGGATATGATTGTATTGGTATTTAGTCATTTAGTCATTCGTGACTGAATGAATTAGCTAAATATTATATGTCAACATATTTCCTCTGATCACGGATGGATGTTTAAATGTTAATTCGGCAATTTCTCAAAAAAAAAAAAAAAAACACTAATTTAATTATAACAAAATATGTATACTGACCTGAGAGTACGAAAGGACGATGTCCGGCTTGATAGACGTAGAAGCTAATTACGGAACAGAATAAGACGACTAGGGCATTGCGACCAACAGACAGGAACCATACCACCTTCCCCACTAAAGGATTGCGTACCTTTAAGTCTTTCAGTTTCTGTGGATCAAATTAATGGAGAATTTGTTTAAAAAAAGCTAGTGCATATTAATTTTAGCAATAACATGCCATAAGCAGAATAATATATATTTGAATTTTTGAGCTTTGTAAGTAAATATGTTTATAAAATTTGTTCATATTGACTTATTTTAATCAATTTTAAATAAGGTAAAACAAAACCGAATTTTATTTCTGAATTTTAATGAATTTTATAAAATTAAAATACTTACTCTAAGAGATAATAAAACAACAATACTCGAAATTCCCAGCATCGAGTCTGACAATTTGATATTGTGCACATTTTGGCAAATCTTGATGATTTGCTCGATTAATGTGTGAGCGCTATACTTTAAACCAAGTAGGCCTTTTAGTTGAGACACGATGATAATGACGGAAGTGGCGGATGTAAACCCAGAGGTGACCGGCAGTGATATAAAGTCCACAAGAAATCCTGGCACAAAAGAAATGATATATATAAAGATAATGAACGAAGAATCACGAAGCTTATGCTGGCTCAGAAATTAAAAAGCATCTTTCTAAAATAATTTTATTGTTAAAAGTATCATGTACAACTCAATAAAATAAAGATTTTTAGCATCAATATTCCGCCTTCTATTAGTATTAGTGTATTTAGTAAGTTAGATATTTAATTGGGCCTTATACTATATGTTTAAGTCAATTAATACATATAATATTGTATGATAATGTAATGCAAAAATTAACTATTAACATTAATAAGGAAAATATTGTCAAGTGGCAAAAATATATCCTAATAAACACTTTTAAATTGTGTCAAAAAATTCATTAATAAATTACCATATATTTAAAATAATATTTATGAAAAAAGTATTCAAATTAAAATTTTCTAAAATTATACTGAAAAAAAAAACGCAAAACGAGCGTTCCCCCGATTTTTATCAGCCGGATTATCTATTAAGCGTCGGCGCCAATGAACAAAATCGAACTAATGTAAATAATGTGCTTAATCTCATGTTATTCCAATATCCCTCATATCTCGCCTCTTTACAAAGACTTAGGAACTTGACTCATTAGCAAACACTTGCAAATATCTTTGGGTAATATTCCACTTACCCAAATCAAGAAGGCCCATGATGAACTCGATGCAGCCGGAGAGGAAGGCGAGCAGCACGACGAAATCGATGTTGGTGTCCTTGGTGAACTCGATCGTTAGGAGGGCCATGAGCGAGGTCGGCCCGATCGAGATTTCCTTGACGCCGCCGAAAATCGCGTAGAGGAATCCGCCGAGGAACGACGAGTATAGTCCGTACTGGGGATAATTTTGGTAGTTGTTATTGGGGAGGAGAAAGAATGTATAGATCTGATTTGTGAGTTTAGACCTGATTGTTATTATGGTATGAATAATAAAATTTATATGAAACATCAATTAACATGCTGTAGTCCTTTCGTAAATATAAATATTATTTTATTAAATAAAGAGTAAAACTCGCCAATTTTAAATAATAAAGACGACAAATTATTAATGTTACCGTCATCAATAAAAATATATATTATTTTCCGTAATAATTACGAGACGGCTGACGCGCCTACATCATTATCTCAGATCAAGACAAGCTAATATACTAGTGATTAAATCAAAACTGCCGTTTCACCAAATAAACAAACACTTTCCTAAAAAAAAACAATCTTAGGAAAATAATAATGAAATCAATTTTTAGAAACGCACCTGTGCGGTCAATCCAGCTAAAGAAGCGTAGGCAATACTCTGGGGTATCATAGTAAGGCCGATGGTAATTCCGGCGATCGCGTCGCCGATCGCCTGGTACTTGGTATATTTTGGCAGCCATTTGAAAATCGGGGCGTACTTACTGGGCTTAATCCTACACCTCTTTTGAACCATTTTGCCCCTCCCACCCTCCTCTTGCGATCTCAAGTCTTTTTTGTCAGTCACTGGAAAAAGGAGGGGTGTTGGGGTTTTATAATTAGGGGATTGTTTGTTCGTGGATTGATGAGGGTGATTGTGAAAAAGTGGTTTTGATGAGTTTTCAAGATTTGACGTTATGAAATACATAGATGAGCAATGTATTCATTTCTAAAAATTACTACATATATTACTGTATACATTATGAGTGATGCATTTGTATTTCATGGGGCTCAGTCGATACATGCCGCATCTGGTAGGGCATTATTACAATTGAAGCATGCTTTAATATTTAAATCAAAAATTAAATTTTCGACTGAAAAAAGTTAGATCATATTTGTTCTGTATTATTCCTTATGATATTGAAATTCATTCGTTTATTCAAAATAATAAAATTATCTTAAATTTCCTTAACATACCTACTTATAAAAAAAATGTTCTTTTATTTTGAGGATACAATATTTTTAAAAATTAGAGACTGACGAAGTAAATATATAATCATTTTATAATTTATCTAAACTTTTAAATTTACTGAAACATCCTCTTGTATCAAATGGACATTTTTGTTAGTATAGTAAATAATTAATTTAAACAATATTTTTATATATTTAGACGATATTTTACTGAATCTTATATACATGTCTATGTGATAATTATGAAATTTTAAATAAAATATTTTAATTTTGAACATGAATCAATAAAATTATCATCTGCAGACACAATGTGGAGTTCAGAAACACGTTAGAGAGAGTATTGAATCAATGATTAACTAACTTATCGCAGCTCATCAAACAACTTTATGATATTAACAACTTCCCACATTATCATGATAATTGAACGAAACGTTGCAAATTTTCCTTCAAATTCCATCAAAAAGTAAAATCAGAAAATCTAAGAATTATTGCGTATAACAGATTTTAATGCAGCATCAGAAATAGCATTCTTTAGAAAATCCAAGTGTACGACCTTGATCGTGACCGACATCAACTCACAGTAATGATATAATGGTAACAGAACATTGCGCTGGAGAATGACTTAGAACCAGTTATAGCATGCTATGAAATGCCACCAAATAGTAAAGAATAAAAAACGATTTTTTCAAATCTAACATTAAAGATTTAATTTTTAAAAAGTTTTATGATTATTCTTTTTTCGAAACGTCATTAAAATACTGTCAATATCATCGAAAATTTAAAATTTAAAATCTGGCTATAATAATAATGAACCTTATCTCTCAAAACACCAGCTTATCCAAAAACGATCACAATACTATTTCCACGCATCGTCAGAAACTTTAATTTCTCAAGCACACATCGTCGCTATAAGCCGGCTCTCTCCTCACCAGACTTCCACCCCTCAACATCACTCCACAAAAAAAAAACAATCACATCTCACTCTCAAACTTACTAATGTCTCTGCAATTGATCTCATCGTTACGGTTCCCAGTCGGCCAAGAGACTCGACCTTACGAGAGCGCGCGGATGCCCACAGAACCCGTCGGCTTCTCTCTTCCCACTCTCGATTGCTGCACGCTCCTATCCTCTTGTCGCCGTCGTCGTCGCACAGCCGTCCTCTTATCAATTATCGTGCGGCAGCGCGGGCATATAGGTAGACCGCGAAAAGAAGGCTAATCGCCCGTCATTACACTACGGCTCTAACAGTGCGCGCGCCAGTAGAGCCAAGAGATACATATTGACACACGCCGGCAGAGCCGCGGTAGAGGCTAGATAACGCAGCCGAAGACGTTGCGCTCTTAAGAAGTAAATCGAGCGTGTAATGAATGATTATGCGCTAAGGATGGGGATACGGAAGATTTTGAGAAAGATCGCTGAAAGCGAGGGTGGCGATTGCGCGGTTTATTGAGATACTTGCGTTTTTATAGCCTTAGAATAAGGTAGGACTTTAATGTTAGACTTTGTGACGTTTGATGCGGAGAGTGTAATGAAGTTTAACGGTGCACTTTTATGAACGATTCGGAGTAAGATAAAACGGGTGGGTAATATAAAATAGAAAAGAATTTATATTTTAATAAATTTTATTAATAATAACCATGAGACTCTCACAAAATCCTTGCTGCTGAAGAGCAACCCGTACGAACAATTCTTAAGTAGTATAATACAGTTTTATACAATGCAGACACATTTTTATGAAAATCTTAGTTAACTGTAATAATAATATATTAATAATCTATATCGATTCAATAATAAATTCATTTCACCAATTAAACCAGAGAGTAAATAACAATAATAAGCTGCTTTTATTATTTCAACAATAAAAATTTGTTCAACGTTTTGATAAATTGTTATTTGTATACAATCCTTAGCATAAATAATATATATTCATGATAGTAATATAACATAAAACCAGTACAAAAATTGATATTTCACAATAGATATTGCCTTCAGTCTATGCTTAATTTTCACATCGGTGTCTCAACACACATCTTCACTTCCGTCGGTTTTCCCCTTTATCCTCTATTACTTTCCACTATCACGAGATGTTTATATCTTCGTTTACAACGAGCAATACAAAGCCTTGTGAAGTGAAAGCCAAGTCCCACGTATGAACTCGGATTGATATATGTTATTCATTAGGCAATTAGCAACGCTAGCTGATGCGCGGTTAATTAATCTATAATTTACTATCATTGACGCCTCGTAAAATGCAAACTCTTCCTAAATAACAAGTCAATGTGTCGGCTAAGCTGCTATGTTCTACGTTGATTATAGGATCGTCCCCTCGGATTATTCGCGCGCGTGCTACTCTGGGTGTCGTGCCAAATTTTCTTTTTATATATGCGCACTATGTGGTTATAAGTAGAAGTAAAGGCAAGCGATAAACTATTTGTATATATTGGGTAGCGGTAAGAGAATCGGTAAGTAAAAAATCGACGGTAAAAAGAACAAACGCTTCTTTTACGAATGAAAATTAAGTTTTTTATAATAAATAATAATAGATATAATTATAATAAATGGTAACAATTAGGTGTAAAAATTAATTAATAATATCATCAATTATTTATAACTGTCTACGATGAATTTCAATGATCGTTATTTCAGTGTTCACACAAAATTCGCACATGGGCCAGTATTTCAATTATTGCAAATTAAGTAGCTTGGAACACAGCATAACTAAGTTAATTACGTGCTTATTAATAAATAATTAAACTTTCGTGAATTTAGAATTTTTTTTTTAAAAGCTATTTTTATATTTTTTTATATTTTATATTCTTTCTTTATTAACTATTGATATCTTTTTAAAATTAATAATATCTCAAAATGTAAGATTGATTCCTTTCTTAAAGAATCTCAATGAATTAAAACTTTATAAGTCTATTTTTCGAAAAGTAAATCTTATTTTAAAAAATTTTTAATTGAATACGTAAAACGAGAACCTATCACTATTAATATTTACTAAAAATCAACTTTTTTTTTAAATTCTATTTAAAATTTGCTGCGTCGTAAAATTAAATTAATTTTATTATTTTTAAATGAAAAATAAAAAAAAATTGATTTTATTTTATTTATTTTAAATGAAAAAGAGAATGTTTTTATACAATTTTATAAAATTTTTGACAGAAAAAGCATTTGTTGCTTAACTTTTTAAAATATTCTGTTTTTAAATAAAAAATATCGCTAAAATATGACTTCTTTGGCTCAATCATCCAATACTTTGAAAAGTGAAAAAGAATTAAAACTCAAATGTTCAATTAACTACGACGTTTCCTAAAAACAAAACCATTATCATATATTAAAAAAAATCGCCATACTGGCCCATCCTCGCTCCTTGCACTTACATCATACAAAAAAGACGAAAGAAAGATTGATGGCATAGAGAGTAAAGAATCGAAGGGGAGGACTAATGCAGGCGTAGCTTCTTATTGATCTGATCGATGAGCTCGTCGATCCTCTGCGATGAGCCGCGGAACTTGGACGGCTCGGGCCCGATCATCTGTATAAGCTGCGGCACCTCCTGGCCGCTTATCTGCGTGAATTTCGCCAGGGACTTCATGCAGGCATAGAGCTGCTCCTCCTCGGGGCTGCCGTTGAAGTACTGGAGCAGCGCCATCGTCAGCTCCACAGCCACGTCGTCGAAGACCTGTTACACGCATCAAGCGAGCGTTAAGCATACACCGATTTCATAAATCATCCCGCAACATCGTTTCGCGGCACCGTCGTGTTTGAATTCCCGGCTTGTTTTTTTTTATTTTTCTGGATTTCGCGCGCGTTTCATTGCCACGGCGCTCTTGATCTTCGCGAAGGTCGCGAGGCGCTTCGAGCGAGTTATTGCGATTTTACACGCGCAGGTTTCAAGTGAGGTAGATGGCCCAATTACTTTTTAGCGCCCGGACTGCAGTTGTGGCTTGATTCTGTTCGAGTTCATGTCGCTCGCAGGAAATGACGGATTTTCGAGATTTGAAACTTTTTTTTTTATTGAGATGATAATAAGCGAAATTGAAATTCGTGATGTCTGAATTTTTTTGGAAAAAAATTCCTTTATTTTGATTATTGTGACGAATGCAGTTGTATTGACTTATTCATTTCCACTTTTATTTATTCGTTCATACTTCATATAAAATTTGGAAAAGTTTCGAAAGTATATTAACATTAAAATTCTTAATCGCGCGGGCAAATAATCAAGATGTGAAGAAATTTTGGCGAATATGGGCCAGCCCAAATTAATTCAGCTATGTCATACTACTGCATTCGTGCGCGAATAAAAGCTAACAGAAACTACTTCTGGTGCCATAAATAACTTGAAGATTCGCGCGAATGAAAAATCCTAATGCATTCGTTAGTATATACTATCTGCAGCTAAGTTTCAATGATTTATTGCTCTTTACAAAAGCACTATAATGTATTGTGTTTGTAACGTTTATGGTTCGTTAAATGTAATTGATGATTGACCAAAATAGCTTATATATTAATACGTTTAAAATAACTATTTATCAAGTGAAATTATTGCGATAAATTCAGAAACAGCGATTGAGATATTTATCCTGTATAAAAGTAGAGCGGTATAGTACCTTGGAAATGCTGCCTTTTGGTAAAAGTTGCCGCAGACTTTTGTTTTTGCTCATTTTCTGGAAAAACAAACCGAAGCAATCTCCTAGAGAAGTATCCGTTCACGTATTTTTCGAATCAATCGGTCAATATTCATCGAATTCTTTAAGAATTATTGGTAGAAGTGGACTGAATAAATATCAAAGCTTTCTTGGTAAAAATTTAACTCATAAATTTATATTTATTATTATTAAACTATTAAAAGTACTGATTAGAAACAGATTTGAACTTTCAATTTATCTATTTGTAATATTATATTTTTTAAAACAAAAATGAATATTATACAGCAATTTGTCTAATTAAGGCTAAATTTCAATTATCAATATAACAACCAAGAAAACTCTGTACCCTCGATGTATTTTGACAAATTCAGAAAAAATAAACAACACCGAACAATGGTCATAAAAAAAGCAACGCAGTTATATTTCACTAAAGCGCATTATATATATAAATGCTTTCACGGTAGTATGCGGAGAGAGCTTCTGTTAGAGGCGAATATATCAGTCACTGAAAGGCAGCATTTCTATTTAGGCGAGATATCTAATCTTAATAATGCTCGTAAAATGTCAGTTCTACGAACATTTTTATTATCATCTTTGAAAAAAATGTTATCTGAATTTTCGTATTTGCATCTTAATTGCACGGCCTACCGGAAAAGGTAAAACGCCTATTTATAATAGATATTTCAAAAAAATTACATAAGAATAGAGATTTATTATGGTGAAGGTGATGATAATGATAAGAGTTATACTGATATATGAGTTTCAAGCGAATAATTTAGGCATGCTTATAAGCCAGAAAATTTGTTAATGTGATATGGCCATGTTTTGTGAGTCTTCATAAAATTGAATTCGTTCAAACAAGGTTACATACATAAACGAAATGTTGATCTTGCATAATGAATCATATATTATCTGTAATTCATTTACTCACATTTTAACATTTATAACAATATTTTTAGAAAATCTTTATGATAACTTACTAAAACTTATAAAAACTAGAAATTCACTTTGGTATAAACAAATTTATCTTATGTATAAAAATTATTCGTGTAAACATAAGTATTAAAAATTAATAATATTATACTCGTAATATCATTTTGAATGCCGATCTGATACGAAACCATATCACATTATACAATGTCTGTATACATTTATGTATTTTCCTATGCGGGACAACGGTGCGAAACGAATATGTTAGATATTGATTTAGTCGAATGAAAGATGAAAGAAAGAGTAGCGATACAGACCACAGTTTTTACCTCCTTGCAGGCAAGATTGTGGATTATGGCGGTTCCTCGCGCCTGAAGTTCTGGACACTCCGACAGAAGTGAGTGGACGGCGACTTTCGTTGTCACCCGGATATTGCTTATGCTCTGATTCTGATGCTGCCATTCGGAGATGTACATCAGCCATTCAGAGCTGCTGAGATTCTCGAACAAATTTGCGATCTAAATGCATATAAAAAATTGACATTAAGTATTTGAAATACAAAAAAATTATATACAAAAATTTGCTATTAAGATAACTTTTTTACAAGATACGTGCGATTTATTTAAAAAATTCTTTATGTATTCACTTTTTTTAATTTAAAATACTATATAAAAAATTAAGTCTTGTTTTTATTTCCCTGCCTATATCTGATATATGTATAAAATAAAACATAAAACTGCTTATTGAAAATTAGATCAATAATTTAATATTTTATAAATTTATAATATAAAAAAAAGTTTTGCTAATTTTCATAATCAAGTTCCTTATCCTATAATTTTCAAAATAAATATGCCCCACTTACAAACTGAGCAAGTGGTAACTGCTCCTCTGCAGGATGACGATCGATGTCATATGCGAAATTCATAATAGTATGTTCTCTTCTGTCTTGATGAAGTAACAAAATAACGTCATCCTTAAGCGCACAAATGCATAAGATGTTGAGTAAGCTCACTCGCGCCTTACTTTCGAGGGATTTGTCGTCGAAAATTCTACCTGCAATGCAAGTTCAATATTCAATTAAGCAGTTCGAGAATTTGAAAACTATAAGTAATGAAAACATTAAATTTTTATCAAAGCAATACTAACCGACAAAGTTAAGGAAATTGTCGCCTAGCGCCCAAGAGCCTTCGTTCTCGATGACATACTGATAGAGCTCGTCGATGCTGACCATCTCGTCGTCATTGAGCTTGCCCTGAAGTACTGTTCTCAACGTTTCCAACTCAGCTGCTGCATCCAGTCCCTCCCTGAAAACGATGGGAGGGTCGCGCTGACGCTTCAGCTCTTCAAGTTCGCGCTTCTCTTCGGCCTCCATCTGCAAGATGCGGTCGGACGGCAGCATCTCCGCGCCCTGCGCGTCGCCGTTCGTGTGGCTTGGCATCTCTGCTACTGTGCCTGAGTAAAGATGTTGATATTTTTTAGTTTTTATTTTTAATTAGCAGTTTGCATAAGTAGATAAATATTGAAAATTTAATGATTTTTGAGAAATTTGAACAATTAAATAAAAGTTAATTGTATTTGTCAATTATTCTCGATTTGAGTAATTAAATCTTTAGTTTAATTTATGAAAAATACAATACACTTACTTTCGCCGTCAGCCATTTCTGTATATGTGCTTGGGCCTGTGCTGTTGCTTTCGCTTCCGCTCTCCCTGCTACTTTTGTCTTTCTTTTTTTTGTCCTTCTTTTTCTTCTTTCGCTCTTTTTTCGCGAGCTTCTCGTTTATAACGTTTCTTTTCTCCTCTAAGGCAATGGATTGTAATCTGAAACAATACAGAAAAGTTCTCACTCACAATAGTCCCTTCTTTAATTACTCACTCGACAAAAACCACATTTTTAATTAAAAAATTATTCATACAAATCTAACTACTTTATAAACTATTTATACGAAAGTGCAACGCAAACGTACCTCGCCTGTTCGATTTCGGTGTTGAGCGACTGAAAGTCGGGCGAATCCTCTCTGTGTATTCTGGCCTCGACGAATCTTTGGCCAACCGTAAAGCCAGCGGTGGCGCCCTTGCTTAGGTTTTCTATTAATGGAAAGAGGGCTTGTCCGACGGGTCTAAAAGAAAGCAACGTTCGACGTTAGAGAGAGAAAATAAAAAAAAAGAGATCAAGCGTGCCGTTGCGTTGTTAGATTGCTACTTCGAATTGTACTCACGTCTGTAGTATTTCCTCGGGAAGGTCTAGTATGTATTTAGGTATGCCAGTGCCTACGAGGAAATTGCTCACCTCCTCGGTAAAGCAGTTGCAGTTGTGTTTAAATAAGTTGTACGTTCCAGGTCTGAAAAATTTAAAATCCGTTTTCGTTTATATTTGTTGTTGTGCGTTTGGAAATTTGCGAAAGTATTTTCGTTTGATGATAGCATAAGGTATTGCTTATTATGGCTCTGTGCCACATAAAACTTTAAGAAAAAATTAAACAAACGTTCTTTGTTGAAAGCTTCAAATTTACAAATTTGCCAAAATAACGCGAACTATTAAGATGATAAATAAGACGTAAAATTTCAATGAGCACGTTAAGCTTTTATAAATAATAACTGTTTATACACATATGCCAAGAGCAAGATTGCACCATGATACCTTTGTTGAAAAAGTACAAAAATAGTCTTTCACCAGAAAACAAAGAATGAAGGTGAAAAATTACTCCTTACGACTTCCTCGGCAATACCAACCAAGACCACACTACAATATTCACCTACATTAAATCCCACAAACAAAAAACAATTATACTCACGCAAACTTTGTCGTTCCAAGCCCGTTGATGTACTCCCAGAACACCGAGTACGGCAGGTAAGTCTGACCAATTTTCTCGACCTTCAGCGGCTCCTGCAGTTCCGTGCCCCCCTGCGGACAGCAAAGAAATCCAGCCTTTCAGAGCTTGCACTCTCCAACCAAACTTATTCCATAAAATCTATAAATACGCGCGCATAAGCCAGATCATGAGAAAAGAAAGCTCCGCGGTATATACATCATCGAGCCCGCGCGCTGAGATAGTTGATTTCCGGGTGCGCCGCGCGCGCGAATCTCGGCAGCCGGGGCCGAAAATAAACTCCGTGACACTAGCGGACTAGCAGGGCGATCCGTCCGCGTCGGATCGTGTCCAAGAATGCGACGAATGGAAAAGCTTCTCGGGCGGTGGAAAAAAAGTTGCGTCGTGTATTTCTGGACGCTGTTGCGCTCCGCGACGGAAAGCTTGAGAAAGAAAATCTGGATGTGTAGAAAATTTTGGTTGAGATATGGAAATAGGATGCTGACGACGCTCGCAGGGTTGGGCGATGCTTTAGCAGTCGGGATAAATGTGTGGCTAATGTGTCTGAAGCCTTTAATTTTATTGCTGGTTAGAGGAATGGTCTGGCGGTTATTTTTGGTTTGTTGTAAATAATTTACTCGCGTAAACAAAAATGTTAGTCAGTTCTACTTGGATTCGTTTAGTCATATTGACTAAAAATAGGCGGCTGACTGGACGGATTATTAATTGTTTTATACTTTCAAGCGATGGGCTTTATTATAAAAAATAAATTTACGTGTTACCGTTAAATTTTTTGTTGATTTATAATTTGAAATTAGCGGTTTTATAAATAAATGATTTAAAGTGAATTAGCATTGCAACTAGAAATAAGATTCGAAGAAAGATAAAAATAAACTTATTTTAACTGGAAAAATATCAAAGTTTTTAATTCAAATAATAACCGACAAATTTTTTATACGTTACCAATTACATAATATTTAGAAAAACAACATAAAAACATAAACTCTACTTAAAAAAAATCTTTTTACTCACAACTTACACTAAACTCCAACAATCACGTAAACCACAAACATCAATCCTCACCGAACCCAACAAAAAATCACGTAACTCAACTCATCGCCAACTCTCCTCACTACCGAACCCCCAAACCCCAAACCAAAAAAAAAAAAAAACCAGCAAAGCAACGAACCAAAAATCACTGGGATCCAGACGAGCCTCGGCAAAAAGTCGGCCTCTTCTCCAGCGCTTGGCTCGGCCAGCGCTGCCGTCGAGCAACAAAACTGCACAGTCCCGCCAGCGGCCGAGGCGGGGGTGGGCTAGCAAAACAAGAAGCGCGATCGCGGTACGTCTCTCCTGCGTGCGCGCGCTCACACACGCTCTCTCAGACTTTATAATATCTCCGCGCCGCTTTCTCTCTCTCTTTCTCTCTCTCTTTCGCGCCAGCTCTATACTCTCCTCTCTCGGTTGCCCTATAGGAAAAGCGGAAACGCGCTGACGTCGTCGTATAATTACCCCGACGGCTCGCGGCGGCCGATATCCTCTCTCTTTCGGAGGTGGAGGGGGATGCTGATAGGGGAGAAGCGGACTTACCGGCTGTAGAGTCGCCCGTTGAGTCTGTCTTTGCGCGCGGAGTCGAGAGGAGACGAGGATGAAGCGCCGGTTTCAGAAGGAGAGAGAGAGAGAGAGAGGAAGACAGTCAGAGGGAGCAGCAGCGGCTTGGGAATGCTCTCCCTGAGTCGGCCGCTTATTTTTAGTGCTTTCCCGCACCAAATTTAGGTGTGCGTGCGACCCGCCGCGCCACGTGCGCCCGTATCGTATGGCTCTAGCGAGCGCAGAGGAGGTGGCAAGAGGGCCGATATGCGTTGGGTTGAGCGTGGAAGGCTGGCAGCCCCTGCGGAAGATCTTCCACGTTGGCCGCGGGAGAAAAGAGGGAAAGTAGGCGGAGAGCGAGGCAATATTGTAGGAGGAAAACGATTGTATGAGAGAGAGAGAGCGTAGGCTTATATATATATGTGTAATTGATGCTGATCGATCGGTTGTAAATTTTTTATAAGCAAATTTACTTTTTAAAAGTCGAACAAATGAAATTTGTGTACTTTGTTGCCAAGATAATTTTACCAAGCCAGCAATAAATTTTTAAAAGTTATACCTTGAATCGATGTTAAAAATTCTGTTTACAACAGAGTCCACGAATTTAGAATAGCAAATATTTTGTTATACTCTCGGATGATCGGCTCTCGATCGTTTAAAGGCGGATACTGAACCGAGCTGTCGGCTGGCCGGCCGGCTCTTCCTTAACGCTCGGAAGCGCGATTTTTCGTCGTGTGTATTGCCCCGAAAATAGTCCGAGTGGGGGAGAAGTCATCCGTGCCGGATGGCTGTGCCAACGTTTGAAATTTAACGTTTTCATAATTGTTTTAAAAGAGCTCGGCCGGGCCTACTTCGCTTCGGACTGTTTTGATAAGAGCCGGCTCGAGAAGGTCGAATAGCTGGGATGGACTGATATCTGGGTTAATAATGGGTATACGTAGGCAGAGGGAATTTCGGATGGACTAGAAAAGTTATAAATAATATAACGAGCTTAATGCGAATTGCTTATTATACTAAAGAGTGTACAAAATGTATAGGAATTAAATTTTGGTAGAACGAGGAAAGCTTTGCAATGATGAATTACCAGGAAAAGAAATTAAAATAAAATCAGAAAAACAGAACAACAATAAATAACGCGATTTAAAAGAAGCTTAGTCTGCATGTCTTACTAAACCCGGCATTAATCTACTTAAAAATACATTATAAACATTCAAACCACTAAATCGTATTTCTGAAATACTGTAGGGTAAATCAATAATAATTTTCGCTCATCATTCAACCACTTAGTTCAGACACTCGAGCAGCGTATGACAAACTTACCGGTCTGACGCTCTGGATTCCAAGAGGACCAAAGAAATATTCCCGGCCGTAGGCGACCACCGCCGTGTGCCATATTCCGTCCAGGTGGCGACCTGAAATTGTCAAGCGGAAATGAACTGTCACTCATTTCGCATTTCTAAATCTCGCGGGCTTATTTTTGAAAGGGACGAGCAGGTTACAACAAACACGATTTTTCAACCGTGAAAGTCGTTTATTAAGTGTAGGTAAAATGTTTTATTAATGTTATCTTAATTTTAGGGTAAGTAGAGGTTGAATTATTTTGAAACATATGTATAAAGTTTATGTTGAGGAATACATCGGATGATTTATAGTATTTTAAATGCACAATATTCGAATAAACATTGGAACTCAAAAACTCAAATTTAATTCATCATAGCTTTACGAAAATGCACTGAAAACTTAAATTCATCCAAATAAGTACGTGCACTGCTTAGCAATAATAACAGCACCGATTTCCTCTAATTTCTCCACCCCACAATCCCTCACCACGAAAAATCAGCTCAACAAGCCCGCCTGAAAAATCTCCGAGTCAAGCACCGATGCCCCCGAACGCTTCCCCAGCCAAGCTCGCTGAAATTTATATCCCCCTTCCGGCATCCTCCCTGAATCGCGCCTCTGTTTCGATTTTCAACGAAGCGAGCGCGCTTGCCATCGAGCTCCCAAGCATTCACGGTCAGTGCCGATCGGCGCATTCAACCCGTCTGGCATCAACACATTACAACCACGCGGCGAAAAACTCGCGCAGCAAGCCGGCCCCCGCCGTATGCGAATATATGCATCCCGAGCCCGGCGGATCATAATGAGCGTGTAACCCAGTTCAAGCTCGAGCCCATCGCGGAAATAGCAGAGGCACCCGCGCGCAGATTTTTATCGCCAGCCGCATAGGGCCAAGCGAGAAATAACTTTGCGGACAAGTTATTGCGAAAGGGAGATAGGCGTTTGGCCCCGTTTTGCATTTTTGGGGAGGGGGCGGTGGAGAATTGTGAGATGATGGTTGGAGGTGAGCGAGAAAGGGAGGGATTTTTAGAGTTTGGAGGAGAATTGGGTCTCTTGCGAAATTTTGCAGGCTGAGAGGTGCTATTCTGATTTCGGATTTTCGGAATGGATTTATTGTGAGAGGATTGTGTTGATATGATTAATGACGAAATTGTGTAATTGTAAGTATTTTAGAGAAGTTACTTTTTGATAAAATTTAATTAGTACTCTATTAATTTATTTATTACATCGATCTGTTTAAAATTAATGAAATAATAAAAAAGAGGTAGTCACTAAAATTAAATAACGAAGTAACATACATTCATCGATTATAAGGGAATTCATGCTTTTAAGTTCATTTATAAACGATTAATTTAAAAAAATGAAGAGTGTGCCAACCCAACATTTGCAAGTCAGCGCTCTTAACCAAACGCTTAAAAATATCAGCACTCAGTCCAACCGTAGCAGCGAAGACAGCGAACGACATTTATGCCTTATATAAATAAATTGCCAAGATCCAAATCCCGCAAAAATGTCACGAGCCGCACTATTTCAAGCGACCGTTCAATTATCAAATCTCCCAGACTAAATTCAAACCGGACATTCCATCCACCTTAAAAAGAAAAAAAACAAACCCGACAAATCTATTCCTGCCAAAGAAATCGTTTTCCCAAGTGCACAAGGCTCCGTTGAGGAGCTCGCGTAGGCCGCGAGCGGCGCATAAGCACCTGCCTTAAATACCCGCTCTCTCAAATACTCCGGCGGCGCGCGGCGAATAACCAGATTCCCCATCTTGCGCGCAGCTGCAAGGGTCACGAACCCCGACGAGCTAATATACATAGGGGCCTCGTATAAAGCTGTCGTGCCGCGCCGATATAAACAACGAGCGGGGCAGGAAGCTCGCTGATTTATAAATTCTCGGTTTGACGTAACTGCAGGCTGAGCAGCGGGGTTGTTATGTCATCCTCCACGGTGAGGGAGGGACGTCAGATTGATGGTTTGAGTAAGAGGGTTTAAGAAGTATTTTTGAAGATATAGTACGGGGGATTATTAAGAAGTTAATTGGGAAGATGTATGCTTCTTCCATAAGTTGTATTGTTGGAATTGTAAATGTAAAATGGATATAAGAAGGTAAATGAATTTTCAAAACTGCGTTTTAATGAAGGGTTTGTTATCGACGATAAAGTAAGAATGAAGAGTACGAGTTGACACATGTATCGCTCGTTCAAAAATAGCCGATCTTTTTCATTCAAGACGAACGGCTATTTTTACCAAATTACATGGGACTGTATTTTTCTTTCGCTTAGGAACCATAACAACCAAAGTTTACGAGAGCACACAGACATTTATTTTTAAAGGAAACAACAAAAGTCGTTTACATGCGGTCTAACGTGCTCGATACTCTACGTCAAATAAAAAATTTGTAAGTCTCCCGATAATATTTTCGACTTCTAAAAATACCTCTATTTTCAAACTTACAGAAAACTATTCCTCCGTAAAATAGAATACTTTAGAACATTCAAACCAGGCAGCGCTACCCGATAAAATATTTTCCACATTCTAAAGCGCCAGCAGTCAAACCGGCACTACTACATAAAATAATCGCCACTTTAGAATCGCATCAAGACGCCAAAATACTCTCTCCAGTTCAAAAACCCGAATTTATCAATCCCCCCATTAAAACCCCAACGATCAAAGCCAGCCACTCTACCCCCTAAGTTCACCTAAAACACGAGACACTCGAATTCTCGCCGGTGCGTCCGGAAAACTTGTGTACAAAGCAAACTGCGCGCGCCCAACGAAAATAACTCGCGTGGCGAATCAGCGACGATATTACCTTGGGGGGGTTAAGCCGAGCGCTTAGCGCAAGAGGGCATTTTCGCGCATATATTTGAGCGCGACTTTACACTATTTCTGCGCGCAAGCACGCCGCGCGTGGCTTTTCCTCGCTTCCGCGATTCGCCATGCCAAGCGCATAAATCCGCCGCCCGCGTGCGGTCCGCCGAAAAATGTTTAGTGTCTGGCGGAGTATGTCCTCTTACTACTTAAACGTTGTTCGTTATGGAGAGTAGTTAATGTTTTTATGTAAAGATGGATGGATGGCTTTTTATTGTTGTCTATTTTAGTTTGGAATTTGTTCTTTTTCATCATTTAATTTGTCTTTATAAAAATTAATGGAGCATCGACTGAATGTTCATTTTTCAATGAAAAGAAAACAACGAGCGGCAGATTGCAGGAAAATTAACTGCAAGAAAATAAACAAAGTCTCAAACGCGTAATTCAAAGCCAAACATCGGGATTGTTTACATTACCGTATCAACAAAGAATCATACTTTACGAGCTTCAAAATCATTCACCCAAACCGACCTCCCACAAGCCTCAGAAAACCAACCTCCTCATCCCTTACTCCACCCCGCCATTAAAATAATTCCGCTTTCTAAAATCCAAAAAAAAACCACAAAACAGCCGTGGTCATCATCCTCGCTCTTCCTCTCGGACTCTAGCCACTCGGCGGCCGTTTTAATTAAAGCCCGTATGGCGACAAAGGCCCGCGCTCTAAAATTAACATACACGCGCGCGCGCGCGCTCACAAACGTCGTTGGCACCGATCTGGCGAAAATCTACGAAATACGCGCGAATAAGTCCAGGATATCGTCGAACGGCACTTAACGATACGCCCCTTCTTTTATCCGCCGTGAGATGTACGAAGCACGTGATGGCTCTAATTGGACGTGCGTTGAGAGACAGCTGAATGGAAAATTAAATTTGAAGGCTCTTGCGCGCTTGAAAGGTGGAGGTGCGGCTAATATTGGCGAGGGATGAGAATATGATTTTATTTCTGGGGCTGACTTTTTGGGAGCTGGGATTTCGCGATTGAGGGAAATGCGGTTCACTGGATTTGGAGGGTTTTGATTTATTGTGATGAGAGATGTTTTAATAAGAAGATTGGCGTTTTTTGCGTTTGATTAGTGGGTTGTCGGAAACGTTAAAGTTTGTAGTTGGATGATTGAGGAGGATAGTAAAATAAGCATTAAAATGCTAGTTTGCAGAATGTTGAATTGGTGTATTAAATCATAAAATCAATAGAGCGTAGAAGAAACGCTAAAGAGCTAATAAACTCAATTACTCCAGCGTAAATTTTGTATTTTTACCGATATTTTTAATTTTAAGGATATAGATTTAAAATTTTTTTATATTATAGCATATATTTGGTAAATGCCAATGCAGTTCAAATAAAACTAACATTACTATTTTACTATTATTATTTGTTTTTTAACAATAGAGACGCACTTCTCAATAGTTGTACTAGATAATAAAAATGGAAAATTAGAATAGAAAAATTTATAGTATTACCTATGAGCATCTGGGACATCATCGCTGCCATGCCCTTTGAGAGGTCGTAGACAAACACCTCCACTACAGTCCCCAACTCGTCGGCATCATCCATATTTTCTGCCTAAAAGATTTCAGTTTTGTTAAAAAAATATTACACTTTGTTCCATTTGGTTTAAATACTAAAAAAAAAGATAATAAATAAACAAAAAATTTCTTCTTAAAAAATTTCTTTTTAAAAATTTCACTTAGGTCCTTATTATATTTTTAAGTTTAAGTTATTTTACTGCTATTTAAGTGTGATCAATACTAATTAAATTAAAATATTATCTTAGCAATCATAATCTAATTAATTTGTTAATTTTATCAAAAAAACTGTAACGGTATCACATCAAAATATGTAAATAAGATGATTTCTATACATTTCAATTTTAACTAACCCAAACAGACTATCTAGACATACCTAACGTACAATTTCAACTGATAGTTACAGACAGGTAAGTTAAAAAGGTAAGCGACTACATAGACAACCGAAGATAATTTTGAACCGAGATATATAATAAAGGAATGAGTAAAATGTTTAAAATAAACAACGCGCTCGATACACGTGATTGCAACTCGCAGCACTCGTTCGTTATTCAACAACGACAATCACCAAAAGCATCCCATCATCAAAAAACGTAACTTTTAAATTATTCAAAATTCCATTAACCACATGTCCATTAAAAAATCATTCACCCCACCAAAACCCCACTCCAACCATCAAAAATCCCACTCTCAACATCCCCAACCTCTACCAAAACACACTCGCACAATCAGCTTCAAGTGTCTATCCTCACCATATCGTGCTCTATAAATTCCAGCCACTAAATCCTCTCAATGAACCCGCACTCGAGAAACAACAATCAGTAGAAAAAAAAAAAGAAACCGCTCGGCCACTTCACAGGGGCGTATATATCAGCGCAGACGCGCTAGCGCGATATTTGCGGCAGCGAGGTGGCGTCGCGGCGCGCTCTCGGATTAATCAGCCGACCAAAATTAATCCCGCCGCAGGTGCGCGCACGCACAAAAGTCTCGGCCGATAATTATTATCGGCTGGGAGCGTGAACTAGTCGGGAAACTGTGTCACGTAGGTGGAGGATTCCGTGAAAGAAGCGAGATCGAGGGTTGCTGCCTGGATTTTCTTGTTGGGTGGTGATCTATAAGTATTTTGAGATTGAGTTGATTTTTATTGTCAGTTTTTGATTTTTAATTGTGCTTTTGGTTGGTGTCGGAGGTGCCGGATTATTTTTTTTTTTTGAGATTAATTTTATGGATTCAATAATTTTGACAAATTTTATTGGTTAAAGTAAACCGAGATTTCAGTTTCGCACTTATTTTAATAGGGTTGAATTTTCACTTTCTAAGAACAATTTAAAACTTAAAAATTTATCAAAATTTTAAACAATTTTTTCTTTTAGTATCAAAATTAATCCTCGAAGCAAGTTTCATCGACACCGATAAATTATTCCACCTCGTCTAAGCCTCTTAAAGCGAAACCGAATATCCAACGAAACACAATCCATCAAAGCCCGCTTTCTGGCACTTCTAGCACAAGACACACCACTAAGCACAATGCAATAATCAAATTACACACTCATTTAAAATCCAATTAACCCAAGCGCAAAAGTCTCGGCAAAAAGTCGGAAAAAAACTTTTCCGCGGCGATGGAGAAAAAGCCGCGTTTATTTTCGGAATTGCGCGCGTGTTTGTCGCGTGCCGAGGAAGTGAACTGGAGGCTTTGCCCGATTCTCACTGTCTTGAGCGGGCTCTCTCGGCCGTTTGCTCAGCCGCGTGCGGCCCGCGTATATCTACGTTTGTACGTGTCGCGCGCGCTAGAGCTACTAGCGCGAAGTTGTTGTGCGCCCCGCGGGGGGAAAGAACGACGACTTTGAGATTCCACGGCCGGCTGGGAGAGCCGAGGCGCACCTATATACACCTTGCGAGCTTTCTCGCTGCAAAATTGGGTCGTTTCGGATTTTTGGGAGTGGAATCGATGCGTGAGATCGAGGGGGATGGCTTGCTTTGGGGAGAGATTGAGAAAGGTTCGGGCGATGGGGTCTTTAATGTTTTCTTTTTTGTTTTTATTGTAATATTGAAGTTTTCGCGGTTTATATATGAATTTAATTTAGTAGCGTAGTGAAAGTATTGCTTGAGAAATATTTATTTATAGTTCATCAAATACGAGCTATAAATAAGAAATAGATGATAAATGTTAAATGAGAAAGTAATTAGTATTACATTAAATATGCACATTGTTATCCATAATTTTATAATTGACGTAATTTATGCTATTTTGATTGCAAGAGGGTTTTTTATAACATGCATTTTACAATATATTCTTGTTATATCCAGCTTAAACCTTATAATATAAACAACGTATATTGAGCAATATATGTTGAAAGTAAATATTTTATTAATTTATTTTAGATGTATAAAAATTTTAGAAAACACACTTTTTAAAACGCTGAAAACATTAAAATAACAAATGTTTTTATTTTAAATGATTTCAAAGTCTACAAAAGTAAGTAAGTTTGCCCATTATATATGTATAAAGCTTTTTCCTGTAGAGAAATAATACATTTGATATAGTATAAATTTATTAAGTCTTCCGGAGTATTTGAAATGTATTTAAAATTGGAAAAGACGTAGCACTCTAAAAATTTTATGACGTAGCGACGTCGAATCAAGAGAACGATATTTAAACGACGTCACAAAGAAATTTTGACAAGCTATAAGTTTCATAAATTTAGTTTGTTTTGAAAAAATTACGATCAACTATTTTTTTATTTTATAAGTTGTATCAACTTTATGAATAGATTGATAAAAGTTTTATATTTTTAAATCTTATTTCTGTTTGGATAAAAATAAAGAATGCAAGGTCATTAAAAAATCTTGATGAATTAATGTACGTATAATAAACCGCAGAAAATGTAAGAATCATACTACTTAAAAATTTAAACTTAAACTACACAGATATAAAATATTTATGCAAAATTCTGTTTCTAATTACCGAATAAAAGTATATTTTCAACTATTTTTTTACTAAATTTTCCAATTAAGAAATAGTTTATTCTCCACACTCAATAATCAACCTCTATTACGCAGCAGCACCCGCGAATTACCGCGAACAATTTCCACACTGCAAAAATAAAATTCTACAAAATACCAATGCTTTAAGCAAACAATCGACCACCGATAGCCGCTGCTAAAATAAGCCGGTTCGCCAAGCCGCGCGCGCATCCGCGCTTATTTACGTAAGCCGCAATTTTTTCCACGTCCAGGGGCCCGCGCCCAAAGGGAGCGCGTCCGAATATTTCACAAAAAAAAACCAGAGCAGCGACGTTACGTAAAAACTAGATCAAAATAAAATCTGACATACCTCCGCGACAAAACAAGCAAAAAGCTGCAGCGATCCAGCGAGGCGCCAAGAGAGAAAGAGACAGAGAGAAGAAAGGGTTTAACTACGAGCACGACAGAAAGAGAAAAACAATCCGCTGACAAAAAAGATGCACGCGTACGCGCGACTGCGGGGTGGACTCGGTGTTAAGTGGTCAGCTTGCCGCCGACGCCGCTGCAACTGATCTTCGCCGGCGCTCAGCCGAGAAGGTGGGAGTAAGCAAGCAAGTGCGCGGCGCTGCAATATATACCCAGCGTTTAAAGATGCGCGCACCGCCCTCGCCTTTCGCGCGCGAAAGTAGATTCGAGCTCTGCGAACGATTTTCCGCTGGAGTTTGGGTTTTAAGGTTTTTGATTGTTCGAGGATGGTGTTTGGATTGTGGCTGTTGAAGCTGACCGAGATCTGAATTTTGTCTTTGAGGAAAATGCGTTTAATAAGGTGAATGGGAATTTTGAGAAAATTCAGGTTGGAAATGTGTTTTAAATAGGCTTTTTAAAAATATCGCGCTAGACGTTTTCACCTAAATGATACCGTCCTTGACCTACTGGTACTTTCTTCGCTGCCGTTCTGAACTTTTGAATGCTAGTTTTTGTTGAAATAAAGAACGTGAGCCGCTTGCGTGAGTTACTTATTTATATATTGCTTTATGAAATTTTTGAATTGATGATTCTGGCACGACAGGACAAAAAGTCTAGCTACTCCTTCTATACCTGCTCGTATCTGACGTGTTAGACCACGTGGTATTTTTTAATCACTGAAATTTCTAGACTCATTATTTTTCTGATGAAATAAATGTATAACCATTTACGCATGCCCTATCTGTTATAGTATAATCATCAATCTTTATAGTTATGAAATCGATGTTAAAAATACAGGATAATACAGATTATATATGCAAATACAACATAAAATACTTCAACGATTAAGTAGATACAGCTCACTCAGTCAGACTCGTGCTCTTTCAAAACCTGCACTACTAGAATCTCCGACCCTATATATCAATATCCGATAAGCTTACCCAATCGATACGAATTCTAAAGTCTAAAACCGTCACCCACAAAAAAAAATCAAGAACAAAAATTCAAAAAAGAGTTAATGAACTCCCGAACGCCGACGACCCGACGTACACTCAACGCGCGCCGGTCGGCTAGATTCGCGGGGGCCGCTGCTGGCACACACAACCCGTTACTTTCACACATGCACACACTCACACACACGCCAACATTACCTGGCAAAATTGCAAGAGGCAATAATAAAGGAGTCGGCGAAAGAGAGAGAGAGAGAGAGTCTAGGAAGAGGAAGAGGCGGTGCGGAGCGAGGTGACGTTCGCGCCCACGTAAAGCCGCAGCAGGAGAGTGAGAGAGCAACAGTGCCGGAGCTTTTTTTAGAACCTTTCCGTGGAAGGGTTCGCGGCGAGCTTCAAACGCTCTCGCAGCGTCATACTCCTCTCTCCCTCTCTCTCTTTTGCACTCTACTACTTTTTCCGTCTGCTCGCTCTCCAAAACACGCACACGCGAGGAAGCAGACGTTTTTATCACAACACCCTTCCACCACTGATAAAAAAAAAACACTGTGATCAATCGCTCTCGCGATTTCCTCAAGATTCGATAAATTCCATCACTCGGAAATATCGCAAGGTGTGTCGCACAGTATACACGCGTATGTATTATCGCGAAGGAGGGAATGACAGACGAGGCGCGCTTGCGAAATCGGCGACAAAGAGACCGGCGAAGGCCTCGCTACTTGCCATTTCTGCGTGGGAATCCACCTCCTCCTCCGGGAGATCGCAAAACTGCCACTGTCACGCTCGGCGAGTATATACAGGCACCAGGCGAACGCGCGCGCGAGATGCTCGAACTTTCGAGGTTAGAAACGCTATAGCAGTAGGTAGCGCAACGTCCTTAGGTTAGGATAGGACTGACGTGTACTCCGATCTCTCTTTCTCTCTTTATACATGTAGCAACGTCTAGCCCGCGACTCTCTCTATCTTCCTCTCCTTCCTCGCTGCGTCTCGCTCGCTCCTGCGGGCCCCCCCGCGCCTATCTAGCCTGTTTAGCCGCGCGCAATACATCGTTGACTCGGCAGTTTTGTATACACTTTGCGCGCGCGCTTGTCTCAGGTTAAGTTTCGCCGAGAGCTGCACATTTTTCGTTTGTCATTCTCCTGAGTGCATATACATCGGCGACCTTTCCACGGCGCCGCTAAGCGAGTTCGTGGAACTTTCTGTCCTGCGTTGCACTCGCGCCTGCCAGCGACGTTTGTGTATATATGTATCTGTGTATTTACATCCCTCGTCGGGAGAACGCGATATCGCACGAGTATTCCGTATATATACTTGCGCGCATGATCCCTAGACAAGTGTCTTTGACACTGTCCCACGGCGGAGAGGGTAGCTGTGCTTAGACCCGCGCGCGGCCGGAGTGAATAAAGTGAACCGCGGGGAAAGGGGGAGGATATATACACTTGTTATATACCTATACGTCGATGAAGAAAGCAGCTATATAGTTCGTATAAACCTGCCCTTTCTACGCTCACACTTGCCGAGTCTGTTATGTGATGGGCTGGGAGAGAAGCGGGTTTTAACTTTCGAGCATTCGCGCAAACACCTGCAATCTTCACAAAAAGTTTTTTTATTAATTAGGAGAGATTTCGTTTTGTTGAAGTTGAAAGTTTACTATTTTTCGGGGAGATGGGGAAATGAATAAGAATGGGAAATGCGTCAAAGATGAATGTTTTTAATCGAGATAAAGCAAAGAACTAAAAATAAATTGTTGGATTATATAAATAAAGTTTGTTTGAAACAAAATTTTTCGATTAATGACGTTTGTGAAATTTGTTTTATTATTTAGTGGGGGAACTCTTAAAACCTGTATTACATAATGTAATGTAATGTATTTTAACATATTCTATATATGAAATAAATTATATTAAATAAATAATTTTTCGTTATAATTAGTTATTATTTTTTAACTTGAAAAAAATTTTTTTGCTTAAAACCATAAATATGATTTTTTATTTATAATTTTTTAGAATTAATAAATTTTATTAAAACTAAAAGAAACAATTGAATTATAGCAACAAGAGCGTTATATCAGAAAAAAAAATGTTTCAATAAATTAAATAAAATATCAAATATCTAAATCAATTTTACAAAAATTTGCAAAATTTAGAAATTTTGTATTAAGAAAATGCATATAAACACTAAATCTTATTTTCTCAATAAATAAGAAAAACATCTTCTTAAAAAAATCCACGATACTCAACAACCCAAAAAATCTCTCCCAATAAAACAGCTAATTATCCTGGACAACGAAAATAAAGCCCCGACTAAAAAACTTTCCACTCCGCTTTTGCAAACGCAACCACTGCTGCGTAAAAAGTGCCAGCGTAGAAGGGTCGGCCAAAGTACTTACTCAGTGCGTGCGTGCAGTGCGTGTGTGTGTATATATATATATACACACCTTACACACAGTATACAAAGAAAAAGCCGAGGACCTGGCTGCCAGAACAGCACCAGAAGACGAAACGAGAGCAACAGAGACAGAAAACACATATATACAGAGAGCTGCTGACTGGCATCGTATACATAGAGAGAGAGAGAGAGCAGAGCAGAGCAGAGAGCAGCTAGGGACTTTCGGCCGGAGCAGCGCGTTCGAAACTTATAGCTACTAGACGAGCCGAGAGAGAAAGAGAGGCCCGAAAAACAGCTGATGTTCTGGGACGAACGCCGGCGAAATGTCAAGGTCCAAGCAAATAGTAAGTCGAAAGCTCGATTAACCGGCTCTCCGGGAAGTCGGAGCGACTAGTCTCGGCATCTCGTCGGCTCTGGCGAGGATAGCTGACGGGACGGAGAAAAAGTGGCGGATCATCGCCAGCGCCGACGAAACGCATGGTTGCTCGTGGAAACGGCTCGGTGTGAAAGTTACTATGCCGAGACTCGATCCGCCAAGGAGCCCTGGCACTTTAAACTGCATTTGATTTTTTTACCTTTCGCGCTGTGCTTTTTAAGCCGTTCGGTCTATCGGTTATTCTTCTGTTTTTTACGCTTCACGGATAAATGGCTTAATTTTTCGCGCAGCGCGGACGCTTCTAACCTCTGTGGTTTTGGAGCTGTTTGCTTTTGAAAAGTGGCTGATGGGCTGTTTGAAGTGACTTTAGATGGAAGTGGCAGGAATTTTGCCACTGATTTTATTATTTTTCTTTTGATAACAAAGTCATACAAATTTTGCAAGAATGTCTGGTAATTCTGGCAATGTTTTGCAGCTGCTGCGAGTACAATCTGCAGAGGGCACAAAGCGAATCGAGGTTCAGCCTTCTGACACCATCTCTCAACTTTTTGAAAAGGTAATAGTCGATGTTTATTAAATTTATGGGAAATATCGAAGATTGAAATGTATAAAATGAGCAGTATTTTAATGTGAAATATATAATACAAATATGATTATTTTTTTAAATAATTGTATTAATGCTCCTAAGCGCAAGAATCAAAACAAAGTAGATATTTCTATATCAAAAGTTTAATTTAATATCAAATATAATTTAATTTTTAATAAATTTTATAGACTAATCAGTGAAGTTTTGAACAAAATTTAATAATACATAAATTGATAAATTATGTTCTAAAATTTTTTGAAGTATGTTAATGTTTTGTTTCGATAAACAAAGATTAGTACAACATCATAAACAAATATAAACACTTATATACAAGGGTTTGCTTAATAAAACACTAATAAGGAATCTTTTTTAGTTAATTTATATGTCTACTTCAAGATTTTAATTGTATTTAATATTCAAAACATAGCTTTGTTTTGTTCAGAATAGGTTAGTACTGTCATTTATAAAGTAAATTTTGATGACTTGTTTATAGTCACTTTTTTTATAAAAGAAGACATTAAAAAAGTATTGATATGTGAAACTATATTTAAGTATTTTTATTTTTATAAATAAAAATTATAACTATCTCGAAAAATTGTGTAACATTAGTGTTAATATTTGATTAGTCATTACTTACCTAATAATTTATATAAATTCAAAAGCACAAAGAATTTGTTTTTTAAATTTTAGTACAGAACTTGTTAATTGACTTTGTTTATTTTTTCTAGATTTATGATGCATTTGAACTCCGAAGTTTTGGCTTTGGTCTTTACAAACAACGTAACCAAAAAGATGAAATCGTATCCTCTCGAAGTAAAACTGTTAATGGAGTGGGGCTGAAACATGGTGACATGTTGTATCTCGCACCAGTTAATGGTGCTGTTCTTTGGGATACTCCATCAACCAGCAGTGCCTCCAATAATATATCTTCAGGTACAATTCATTTGATTAGAAGCAAAATTTTTATCTTGAAAGTTTGAAACTTTTAAAATGTAAGAACAGCATTAAAAATTTCCATATTTAATTGATATTTCTGTTATGATGAAATATTATAAAATATCTATAATTATTTCATCATTTTTTAAAGTAAAACTTACTATTTAGTTTTAGTGAATGTTCATTTTTGCCAACTCATGGTATAAAACATATATTTTTATAAAATTATTTAGGACTACTTGTAATTGTTAAACACAATTTTCCATCTTAAATTGTCTTATGTTTATTGAAGTTTGTTAAATGAAAATTGAATTTTATTACAGAACCAATGGATGTTACTCCAAGTACCAGTAAGGGATCTCAAGGACAACAAGCAGTTAATAACACTTTACGACCATTGTCTGGTGTTGTTGAAGATGAAGTTGATCAGCAGTTATGGAAACTAGATGGAAAAATACAAAGAAAACGAGATGAAAAATAGTAAATAATATTTTATATTTACAAAATGGCATAGTTTCTAAATATATTATAATCTTATGTATAAATTATTTTTAGTTGTCGACATGGAGCAAATGGTTGTTGTGTTCACTGTTCACCACTAGAACCTTTTGATGAAGCATACCTTAAAGAGCAAAATATTAAACACATGTCTTTTCATTCTTATCTAAGAAAACTCACAGCTGGTGTAGATAGGTAAAAAAGCAAATTATTGTAAATTATTTATTACTATAACAATCATCATAATATCTTTGTTATTTTATTTATCAATGTATTTATTTATGATAAAAAAATTTACTTATATATTTGTAGAGGCAAATTTTTACAATTAGAAGATATAAGTTGCCGTATAAAAACTGGCTGTAAAGATCATCCTCCATGGCCTAAAGGAATTTGCAGTAAATGTCAGCCTAATGCCATAACTCTTAATCGTCAGCCTTACCGACATATTGATAATGTCGTGTTTGAAAATGCTAGCTTGGTTGAACGATTTTTAAATTACTGGCGCATAACTGGTCACCAGCGTATTGGTTACTTATATGGAAGATATGAAATACATTCAGATGTACCATTAGGTATCAGAGCTGTAGTAGCTGCAATATATGAACCACCTCAGGTAAAAATATTAAATTTCTTTTATTTTACAATTTATTTAGTAGAATCTAAAAACTTTTTTCAACTAAGGTATGATTCTTGTTATTTTTCACACCTAAAAAAAGTGTGTAATAAATCACATATTTCAAGCGTGTTTTAGAAACTAAAATAATTATACATAATGATGCATTACCCAATTTTCTTACCTGAAGAAAAGTGCTACCATATACCTTTGTTGAAATATGATTTAAAACGCGGAGAAGCGCTATTTCTAGCGAGGATGAAGTGATCGGCACACGACTCGTTGTTGAGTGCTAAAAATGTCACCTGAATTCTCTTGTTGCACAATTTATTGTTTTGCGTATTTTAGGAATAGTCATTTTTGTTTAGGTATATTTTAATTCAATTTTATAACTTTTAATATTAAAAAAAAATATTTTAATTCAATTTTAATTATAGTATTGAGAATAATTAACGAAATAAATCAATAGTAAAACCATTAATTAATACTTTAGTAGACTTGTTTCTAAAATATCAAATTTTTACTATTATAATATTTTTAGGAAAGTACAAGAGATTCAATAGTTCTTTTGCCAGATGAAAGAGAAGCTTTAGTAGATGAATTAGCTCAATCTTTAAATTTGAAAAAAGTTGGATGGATTTTCACAGATTTAATTGCTGATGATGTTAAAAAAGGCACAGTAAGTATATATTTTTAATTGTAGTACGATATATTGGACAAATATTAGCAATAACCATGATATACCGTTTTAGGTAAAACACGTAAGAAACATTGAAAGTCACTTTTTATCTGCACAAGAATGTATTATGGCTGGTCACATACAAAATAAACTACCAAATCCATGTCGATTTTCGCCAAGTGGTTACTTTGGCTCAAAAGCGGTAACTGTTTGCGTAACAGGTAAGTTTTACTAATGCTTTTACTAACCCAAAATCTCATACAAACATTGAAAACTCCGAAATTCTAATCATGAAAATTTGTATTTTAAATAAACCTTATTTTTTAACCTGTAGTTATCACTGTCATTATCAAACTGAGTTTTGAGTACAATATTAAACTTAGAAAAAATTGCAATACTTTTCTAGTTTTTGTTTTAAATCTCTAATAAACTAGTCTTAAATCAGATTTTTAGTTTATGGAAAATAATTTTAAATACTTTAATGTACAAAAAAATTATTTTTTAATGAAAATCTATGGTATAAATGAATAAAATTAAATACTTTTCTTTTTTTAAGGTGATGATAAGAATCAAGTACACATGGAAGGATATCAAGTGACTTATCAGTGCATGGCTTTGGTTCGAGATGGATGTTTAGTGCCAACGAAAGATGCACCAGAACTGGGTTATGTTATCGAGTCAACAGATAAGCAATATGTACCAGATGTTTATTATAAGGTAAGAATTTTATATTGATAACTTTTTGAAGAGACATATAAATTATATTTTTGCACTTTTCAATCTTTGTAAGATTAAGTATTGTTTTCTTAAAGAAAATTTTGTAATTTTAAATTATATTTTTTATACAAAATATCCAAAATCAGCTAAAATTGAAAAAAATTTAATAAAATAATTAAAGTAACAAATAAATATATATTTATTTATAAATTAAAGTAAAAATTGTACTGTGCAAGTTAAATAGTAATTAAATCTACATAAAAAATCATTATTATTTATGTAGTAAAAATTGAAAATTTTTTTGAATAAGTGCAAAATTATAGTTGGAATATTATAGCTTTTTTTATTATCTTAAATCATATACGTGTTGTTATCATTATTAAAATTCTTTAAGGAGAAGGGTAATAATAGGGTCTTTAATAGGTAGGGTCTTGAAAGAATAAGACAGTTTTGTTTGCACGAAGAAATTAATTAATAACTGAAAATTGACGATCTAAAAGTACATTAACTTGGGTAACGAGCGTACACTTGAATCGCAATTAAATAACTAATTCGTACCGAATATGCGCTCCACCGGCGTTCACGCGTTAGCCCATGGAGGAGTAGACCCAAAATCGTTAGGTCAGGAACAAAAAAGAACATAATAATATTTACGGTTCTCGTATACTCTCGTGTTTCGTCGGAGAGTAAAAAAACAAGCAATTTTTTTTGTTTCTTGTAAGGAAAGAAGAACGGAAAAAGTGTAAAGTAAAGCTCTTCGCAGTTAGTCGCTTCGTTCGTACATAGTATACTTTTTTGTTTATCATCGCAATATATTTCGCGTCCCATTCGAAAATAGGAATTGGTGATTTTTTGTGTGTGTTTCGGTAAGAGGGAAAAAACGGTTTCGAAATCGCGTCATTTATTACAAGCTATGCGTTGTTGCCTCGTCAACTTCATAAAAATATATATACAGGTGGCTTATACTCCCGGTTTCTCCTTTGTCTTGTGTCGATTTTTTCAATAACTTTGTTTACTTTTGCTGTGATAAAGAGACTCTCGTGGTTACGTTTTTTTTAATAATCGTCATTTTAAATACAACTTCGTACGTGTTTATAATAATATTTCGTCGTTAAACGCGTTTTATTATTTCGTGACTTACAATATGAAAACCGAAATCAAGAAGAGAAACTTATCGCTCGAGCAACGCTTGTATTTGTATTTTTTTCATTTTTATACGGATCCCCATTTACTTTGTCTCTTACTCCCTTCATGCTTCGCGCGCTCTTGCACAATTACGTTTTATCGTCTAAACGGGCGTCATTCGCTTTTACATATTAAACCCCCCTCCCATCCCTTCCCACCAACAACTCGGTACGTTCTTTATTTACTCGGCCTTTCGCTCTCCCCACCCCCTTCGTTTTTTCACATATTATTTGTTGCCGCGCGACTCTTCGTCGTCGTAATCGCGGCCGCGCGCGATACACAATTATCATTTAGTCAGATACACAATTAACAGCGTTAAAACTTTTAAGTTCAACATCGAATGAGGTTCTCTTCTTTAGAAGGCATTCTCTCGCGACGATCTGTCTCTTTTTTTTTTCTACGGTTAATCTCGACGAGAATATGCTTGCATCGATACGTTTTTTTTTTTACGGAAACGTGAGCCACCTTACAAATTTACAGTCCTGAGAGGATCGGGGAAAAAATTTGTATTTTCGGCCTTAAAAAAATTCGCAACTCCACTTTCGCGATCGTGAAAGAGACAGCGGTGACGCGCGCATGCTCTGGCTACGACTGGACAAGATAGTTTATTTCTTGGATTTGTAAAATGTTTTTTTTTTTTAAACTTAAATTTTATTGGAAGACTATCTTACGGAATGTTAAGAAAAAAACACGGCCAACTTTCATTATCGAACACCGACAGTGGGCTTCCTTTTTATTCGTGAAAAAAGCAAGTGAAAGAAAGTGATTTTTTTTTCTTTTTTATTTCTCTCTCTTTCTCTCCACGGTATGGCAGACTTCGCGTGTCTTTCACAATCACCGAACGACAATTTCGTTATTTTACATTGCGCATCAACGTCCGCAGAGCTCGATTCGCTCTCAAGACTTTGTTTAAAGTGGCTCACTTTGTATATTTCGCTTAAATAGTTACAATCGTTTAAACGCGTTCTGTGGATACGTAATACACAGTAGTAGTTAGGTAGTGTAGCAGTAGAATCTGTCTCGCTTTCTCTCTCTTTTTTTTATTTTTTTTTCACCCTAAAACGCGGCATACTTGTGTATAATGTGTGTGGCAATTTTTTTTTTTTGTGTGTAACGCTTTATCATCTCACGCTTTTGTATACTTGTACAATATTTTCTTTTTTGTCTTTTTTAATCGTATTTCGTGGTATATAGTACAATAACGATGGGTTTTACGAGGATTTACATGAGTAGCACATAACATATTACATAATCGTAGTATTTTCGATATACAGCATCGAGGAATGATTCCGTTAAATACACAGACTTTCGTACACGTGCGTCTGTATTATTCATTATTATTAATTTTTTTGTATTTATTTTACGCTTTTCGACCGAGAAAAACACTCGCTTTCTCCCCCTGTTTCTCTTCAAAAAAATGTGACCCTCGCTACACGCGTCAGCGTTGTATTTTTTAATATTTCACTCTCTCGACGAGGAGGCATCGTGTCGGCCCAAGGGTTAGCGTTTTTTGAGCGCTCAAATCTTTCTATATACGTATACCTTTTCGCTTCGCTCGCACCTATATGCTATATTAAACTCGTAGACACACTTGCGTAAAACATGCACTCTAAAGACACACGACGATATCAATTTTTTTTTTCGTATTACATCGGCTTGTGGTTCGTTCTCGAAAAAACGCGGCATTGTGTAGTTTCTGGCTCGCTCTCTTTGTTTTCTGCATTTTTTTTATTAGGCCTTACTTTGCTCATCTTAAATTTTTCGCCTACAATACTTGGCTTTCTTCCTTTAAGCGGTTGAGATCTGCCAACCCTTACTAAAACAGCCTGAAATCCGAGATAAATTTGGATTCTCGGATAGTGTATTTTACGTACGATCGAACATTAAAAAAAGATTGACTTAAGTCAAATAAATGTTTACTCTATTATCCCTGAAAATGATTAGTTTCAAACTAATGAATGTTATATACTTTTAAAAGTTTTCACTTTTAGTCATCAAATAAATATTAGTTTGAAATAAATTGTACTTCAGAAATCTCAGATTAAATATTTATTTAAAATAAATCTTTAAATTTTCAATAGAGAAAAAATACGATTTCGGATTTCCAGAATTATTTTTGTAAGGGAACATTTTTATATTTTTATTATCGCGTTACAATTTTCTTCATTTTTAACTTTAAATACGCTGTTACAACATTAGAGGCTCGCTAGTTAAATGGAGAGCAAAACTAGATCGAGAGCTGATCAGTAGGGACATACATTACTTTATCTTCTCTTATTCGGCTCGTCACGTTCCCGCTCTTCCGCTTTTTCTCTATCTAAATTACGCACTATTTCGCTGCGTAGTGATCACATTAATATTATATAATTATATTTACGCTCCCTTGGCGGTCTCTCAATCCGCGTCTTGCCTCTGGAAGGATACACGAGCTTATTATTATTTTTTTTTGTTTATCGTTATTTTTCTTTTATATCTCCTGTCTCCTCGGACTCTTCACGCCGAGCCACGCGCAATTGCATTCTTCGGCCAAAAAACATACAAGTCCTGTCTAAAAATATATATAATATATATGTATATATATATATTTGTATATATGTATGTGTGCTCGATCGCCCCCAGTGTATATTCATCTTTATCTCGTTTACAATAGTCATCTTAATAATTCTTATTAATCCCCCCACACTTGCACATGTCGTGGCTAACGATTAACTTCTACGGGTAGCGTTTTTTTTTATTCTTTATATTTTTATTCATTACAAGTACCATAAGCAGTCATGCCCATCTTTCGTTACTTTGAAATAAACACTTTTTTTTGTTCGATTCGTGCTATTTAAATTATTTTATAAAAATACGCGATTCTTTTATCGATCTTACCTAAACTTTTTAATTAAAGTTTATTCGTTTTTTATTTCATTATTTATTTTTATCTCTAATTAAAATTTTAATTTTGAAGAAAAAAAATTTGATATGAAGTGAAATTTATAGCAAGAAAATTCTAATTATTTTTGAAACTTCTAGTTTGCCTTTCCTAAATAGAAAAAATTTCTATTTGAGAATAAATTAGCATACTTTTTATTACATATTTTTATGAATAGTTCTATGAACCAGTGTTATTTGACTTTAATGTTGCTAAATTGTAATTCATGAAATAAAATAAATGTATTTTTAATCGTCTGATTTTATTATCATATTGATCATTGTTAAGAAATCGATAACAAAAGAAAAGTGACTTATGGAAGTAACGAAAAGTACTCATGTCTGCTGTATATTTAATCGTGTAACGCACGATTTTCAATATATTTTTTTTCTGCTTCATTAACTTCATCAGGTTACATTTCAACTAGTACGTGTATTCGCGTATTTCAATACACACATACAATAGCGAAAATAAACCTTGAGCTTAACGCGTAGCTTTCAATTTTTCTTTCTCTCGTCGTCATCTGCTAAAACAATTTACCGCATTTTTTTCTAACTAGGAGTCGCATCGATCAGAGGTACGTGTATATGCGTCGGTCCAAAAAATTTCGCTTCGATTGCGTTTAGACAAGGGTTTCCTTAATTTTTATTCTCCCCTTCGCTTTAAGTGTATATATGCGTATATATGCGCTTACGTTTGTGTGTATATGTACCGTTTTTTCTTTAAATCGTTACAATAGAATTCGACTCGCTTTCGTTAGGAAAATATCGATATTTGTCATCTACTATCGTCATCTCAATAATTACGTCTTTTGTTTCAATAATCGCCGATTTCCCGATATCATTTTTTACTTATCTTTTTCGTTAAACTCGTTCACGCTTTAAAAATAGATTTCAACCTCTTTAGAGACTCTCTAAACGTTTAAATACTCGCGGACGTCATTACTCGCGAAAAAATGGACTTTCCCGTTTACCTATCGTCTTCCCTTCGATTATAATAATTCGACAATTACGGTGCGCGCGAGATTATTCGGAAATCTTTGAAAAACTTCGCCTATCATTCGATAAATCATCATCACCATTGTATTCACCTCAATTTGTGACACTGAAATTAGCAACGTGTTTCTAATTAGGCGATTCCAATCACATGTTTTTCCGAACACAAAGCAAAAATAAATAATTCAAATACTCTCAATAATTAAAAAAATGATTGAGAATGTATCTTCGTATTTATTTTTACCTAATAAATAACAGTTTTATAGCGAATCGTCAGCTATTTTCAGTGTCACCCTTCGGTTCACCTTCGTACAGAAAATCGCATCATCATCATTATTTTACGAAAAAGAACAAGAATAAAAAAAAAACCAGAAAACATCTAAAACGCGAAGGCCTCATCGCCGTCGTCGAGCCTTCGTTACAGCTTGCCGCACTTGGTAATGAGGATAGTCTTGGTGGGCTTGCCGGTTTGATCGCCGTAAGTTGATATTTTCTCGACGAGATCGAGGCCCTCAACCACGTGGCCAAAGATACCGGTGAAGCCTCTCATCTCCTGCAGTATTATGCGAAACTGCGAGCCCACCATGCCGAGATTGTCGTGTCTCTTCTGCGTTCTCCTCATACCAACAGCTCCGCGCACTGCCGGGAACTTAGTATCGTCAGGCATGAAGTAGCCATCCTCGAATATACTTCTGCCGCCTCTACCGTTGTTAAGCTCAAAGTCCCCAGTAATGACGCTCTCACCCTCCCAGCATTGGAAGATCGTGCAGCCCTTATAGCCGACCCCAATTTCGCCGGTGGCCAATACGCTGAAATTCTTGGCCATCTTGGGCGCGGCGTCAGGCCTGACCTCGATCACAATTCTGCCGTGAGGCGAGCCGTTCACCTCGATGTTGAAGTAATACATGGGATACGGATTTGATGGTCCCCTAAGGTTGGACGGTGGCTGCTGAGGCGAATGTACCGAAACGAGATTGCCACTGTTAGCCGTGGCGGCGGCAGCAGCTGCAGCCGCAGCAGCTGCTTCGGCAGGGCTCATGAAGCTCGTAGCGCTTTGCTGAAGCATGGCATTAGGTGGCGGCGCTACCGCCGGCTTGACGGATGGCGAGCCTGGCGGTATCAGCATCTGCTGCTGCTGAGGCTGTTGCTGTGGTTGCTGCTGCTGAGGTTGAGGCTGCGGCTGGGGCTGTGGCTGAGGCGGCTGTTGGGGCGGCGGAGGTGGAGCGGCCGGTGCCACGTGGACGGCCGCTGCCACCTGGGGCGGTATATGATACTCGATCGAGCCGTTCTGCAGGTGCTGCTGCTTGCTTACAACGTGCCTCGAGTACAGTTGGGACATACAGTAATTGGCGAGGAAGAGAATTGGATTCTGCGAAGCCGCCAGGTGATTGGGCAGCCGGCCACCGTTGCCCGGCTGCTGCGAGACAAGCGGCTCGCCCGAATGGATGCCCGCGACGGCCTGTTTTAACAGCGCAAAATCAAACACGACCCCTGAGTTGCCGATGAGATCGTCCAACTGGCACTGCAGCATCATCTCCTGGTACTTGGTCTGTAGCCTCTGTTTCTCCAGCATGAGCTCGGTGTGCAGGGAATAGATGTCGCCGGGTCCGTCGGACAATTGAAGAGAGGTTTTTGCCTTACCCAGAGTTTCGCGCGCGTCTGTTATCTCCGGGAAGTGGCTCCAGCCGTTCTGGAGGTCTGTCTCCACGTGGGTCTTAAGGGTCACACAAGCCTCCAGGACCTTGATGAGGAAGTCGCGTTGCTGCATAGCTAGTCGCTGGATCTCCGCCGTCAGCTTACCCATCGCCGCTAATTCCAATTGAACCTAAACGAGCCCATTTTAATATTAGAAATTGTCCGATAGTTATTTAGAGTTAGATTTAAAAAAATTTTCTATATGAAATTAAAATTTTAGTTAACTCGAAGACAGTTTGAAATTTAAATATAGAATTGTAAATAGACTCACATCTGACATGAGTTGTTCTTTGGCATCAGTCTGTGATTTAATCTGGTGGCCGGGATGTTCTTGCGGCGTCGCGCAGGCTCGACAGAGAGCTGTGCAACAAGTCCCGCACCAAAGTGCGAGTGGCATTCCATGGGTATGGCAATTTTCGCTCTGCAAACGAATAACAAAAGAAAAATAAATTAATGGCTTGTAGACAGATCTTCTTCTTAATTGCACTTAAATAAGAGAAGTGCGAATTTTCCGATTCTCGGAGCAAAAGTCCTGTTGACCTTACATCATAATCTCGTTAGAACGTGCAAAATCTCTTGCCGGCCGTACGGCTTCACACTTGTAGCGCTCATTTTCCTTACGTCTTTTTTTCGCGACTGCTTGAGTATTTTATGTAGGAAATTAAACAAAATTGCATCATAGAAAAAATGATTTCTTTTTAATTTCAGAAAGTAAATTGGAAATGAAAACAAATCTATTGAAAAATTTACATATATTTAAAAAGAAATTGACTTTGCCAAAGTATTTTACATGTTAAAAATATCTGTCAAAGTCACTGTGTGAACAAACTATATGCAAAAATCAATTCTTTTGAACTTGAAAAATTATTCTTCTATAAAAGTAAATATTTTAATTACTTTGGTTTTATTATTATTAAAAAATCCCTTATGTAAACAGGCTGTGGTTGAGTATTTGAATTAATACTAAGAAGATTTAACTTTTTAGATTTACTTAAAATTTGCTCAGTTTTGTCGCATATGACCTTCGTTATATTTTTTATATTTGTATTTGAATTCATTTGCATTTAAGTCATAAAAAATTCAAGTTTGAATTTTCTCCATTAAATTATTAAATTATAATCATAAAAATAAATTTTTTTTTACAAAGTTCTATAAAAACAAGAATGCAAATGACTTAAAATTCAAGGATACTATGAAAAAACTAGAAGCTTTTAATCCAAAAGATAATATTAACATAATCAGTTGGTATTTCTACTTTATATTTAAAAATCTGAATTTATAACAATGATAAATTTTATTGAAATTTCCCTTCATGAAAAACAATTTCAGATCTATACAGTTCTATACTTGCAGAACCATAATTATGTTCTGTACCTTTCTTTCTTTCTCACTGGGCTTCGGAGCAACATTGTTCTGGGTTATTTTGAGGTGGGAGAAATTATTGGCTAGCGCTAGGAGAGGCGAGTGTGTCGGCAAGGCATCGGGCCCCTGGTCACCCAGGTCTGTTCTCTTCCAACAGTGGGCACAAAAGAGCTCGCGGCCCTTGAGCAGATTATTCTCTATGCAACGCAAACAAAAATAGTGCTTGCAGCTAAGAAACTTAGGGCACTGCTCCGTATCGTTGTACTTTTGTTTGCAGTAGCTGCATAGTGTCAGCTCCTCTAGGTCCGTCAAAACATTTGGATCCAGCATCTGAAAATTAAAAAATGCCACATTTCTATTCTGCAATACTCATTATAAAACTAAAACTAGTTAGTTGTTGTATCGGTTGCAAACTCGGAGCAAAGAGAGGGTACTTTTTCTTCAAGAATGTTTGAAAGAATGTTTTCATTTAGTATTCGATGGAACTGACATACATAAGCAGTCGCATTAACATAATGTAAACAATTTTATTTATGAATTCATTAATCGCGCGTGACTCACCCAAGCTACTGAACTCGCAAGAGAAAATTACGCTCATTAAACAGACAAAAATCCTTGCAACGCAATTCCCAATAAAAAAGAAACGTCATTAATCCACGAAACGAACATCCACGAGTCTCAACAATCGAATAAAAACAGCGCCATTGCAGCGAGCGAGGAAACACGCGTCCCATTCCACAAACGCGCTCGAAACGAAATAGAAAAAAAAAAAGAAAAGAAAAAAGGAGGGCGTACGCACATATCGGACGCGCGCGCGATTATGTGTACATAATCGTCCAATCAGAGGCAAAACTGGAACGTTCAGCGACGGTGCGTGCAAGAAAGATTAGCTCGCGTATGTGTACCTATATACATGTACACAGGCGAATCAATCGTGTGCCAAGTCTCTCTCTCTCTCTCTCTCTCCGCGAAAACACGAAGAAAAAGGAGCAAGCCGCGCCGCTCGCACGCTGCGGCGTCCCTCAGGATAGAGAATAAAACGCGCGGCAAAGATCGTCGTTATGCAACCCGAGCTCTCTCGGCAGCAACACGCACGCGAGGCAGCGGGGAGAGAGAGAGAGGGACGCCGCTTGATTTCAGAATACGCAAATTTCATAATTTTTCAGAGCTCGCCGGCGATTCGGCGAGTATATATCGTTGCGAAAGCCCGCGCGCTGTCGAAAGGACGAGCTGTGTGTGTGCGTATGTATACATAACGGCGAAAAATTTCCGATCGCAGAGAGACGGCGCATATTATAAAATCCATGGAAATTTACAGCGCGGCGAACGTCGTCTGCACGTCCAGCCGTTGTCGAGAAGCAGCAGCTCTCCCACTTCATATCACGCCGAATCCAGCTGCACCGCTGACGCTCGTGCGGAATTCTCATTCAGCGCGCGCACGCACACGCACTTTAAGAGGCACACACTCGCACTGCAGAGAAATATATAAGATAGATAGATATAGACGTGAGAATTATTGGCGGCGATCGAACGCACAGAGAGACTTTCACGCGCGGCGTCGGCGCGCGCTTGCTCGATGCTCGCTCGACAAAAAAGCAGCCAGAACTGACATTTTGCGGCTGCGGCGGCGGCGGCGGCGAGACGCCGGGGCACGCATGCGCTCGAAATCCCGCCAAAACTCGACTGTGTGTGTGCGTGTGCGCGCTCTCTCTCTACCCGACGAGGAGGCCGTCGCGACGAAAGAAAGATAAAAAATCGATGCGCCGCTCTCCTCTCTCTTTCTCTCTCCGGCGCTTCGCCGCCGTGCTGTAAGAGAGATAGGTAGGCGAGTGTATATAGGTATATAGAAGCGAGGAGGAAAAAAAGTGCGCGCGCGCGCGCGCGGGGGGAACGTTGTAAAGCGAGGGAGAATCGAACGCCGCGCGAGCTTATATACACACATTCTTGGCCTGGGTATTATAACGAAAAACCGATAAAAAGGAGAGTGCGGCTTATCGGGGCAGAGTCCGAAAAAACACGGCTCGCCTGTATATGTATATGTACACGTACAGAAACTGGAACACGCCGCAGTGTGTACACACACACTCTCTCTCGAAAAAGCAGCGCGCTCTCCGTGTGGCGGACGAAAAATAAAAAAAAAAAAGAAATCCGCGCCAGCCAACGCGCGCGCGGGAGAGAGAAGCGGACATATACACGACGGCTGCGCCGCAGACGCACACGTATTCGTGTCGCGCACTACGCACGCTTTCTACCTACCTCCTCCGACTCTCTTTCTCACACACTCTCTGCAAATACAAAGCGAGAGATATAGAAGTATGCAGACACATATACACAAGAGAGAGATAGACACACACACACAGAGACACAGACTGCTGGCAGCCGCACTTGTCGCGCCAAGCGCGCACAGTAGAGAGAAGAAAAGGGTTGAAGGAAGAAAGGGACGCGCGAAATATTACCGTTTCTGGCGGTGGCTCGCTATTTCACGCACTCTCTCCAGCGAGGCGCGTACGCACACTATCTTTCTCTCTCTCTCTCTCGCTCTCGCGCGCTCTACCGACGTCGTCGTGGCCTTGGCATGGAGGAGGAGGAGGAGGAGGTGAGTCGAGCGCTCGCCGCCTCCGGCTGCTTGCTTCTTCCGTTCTGCTTGCCTCCTGGGCAGCTCCTCGTCGCCGCCGCCACCGCCGCTGCTGCTGGCCTCCTCCTTGGCATTCGCGCACCACTCGCACAGAGAGACAGAGAGACGCGCGGACGCTCCGCTACTACTGCACGCTGGTTTCTTCGTCCCGTCGACGTCGTGGCTCGCGCTGTGCAGTCGAGAAGAGAGAGAGAGAAAAAAACCAACACACACACCACCAAAGAGAGAGAGCGCGCGCACGCTTGCGTCGACACCACTGGCTGCTGCTCTCTCGGCCCGCGACACAACTGCGGCCTCTCTCGCTCTCTCTCTCTCACTCTGCTGCTACTGCTGCTGGCTACTATATACGAGGACTCTACCACTCGTTCATTCGCACAGCTCTCTCTCTCGCGCGCGCGCGCACACAGAGACAAGCAGACTACTTCTGTCTCTCTTGCTCTCTCTGTTTATCTTTCGGCGGCTGACGGTCGCGGTACGGTCAAGAGACGAGCGCGTGCGAATTGACTCTTCCGCGGCGGGCTCATGCGCTCGACTCTCTTTCTCTCTCTCGCTCTCTTTCGGCACTTTGAATTGTTTAGTTGTTGGCACTTGATCGTTTGTTTGTGCTTTGAGGATTAAAATTACTTTTGGTCGGGCTGTAAATAAAGCGGATTGGGCGGATTTAGCGGTCGAGATTGTTTTCTTTTTTTTTCGCCGGGGATTGAGATCTACGAACGTTGGGATTTTGGAGGAAAATACGGGGGATTACTCCGAATTTATTTTCGGAGGGGGAAGTTGGGTTTTGGCCTTAATTTCATTTTGGATAATTTGCGAGTTTCAATTTGTCCGTTTCGGTTTGCTCAAAGTTTTTGCCTTTTAAACAGTTTTTAATAATGCTCCAAAATTATAAATTCGTGAAATCGATAGCAAAATTAATTCTGTCACTTCCCGAGACAATTTAAATCCGTTTTTCGTGTTTTCTCGGATATTGACATTTTAACGTGTATTTGAGATCGGAAGAAACGAATTAAAATTAAATATTTAGCTAATTTATTTAATACGAATGTAATTATAAGTCTAATAAGATGTATCTCTTTTCTCTTTGCACAAATCAAATTAAAAGCACGAGAAGTAGTTCAGAAATGGACTTATCGTAATCTCTAATTGTATTGTTTATTTAGCGCAAATTAAAACAAAACTGTGTTTGAATCTAAAGGAAATTAACAAACATTCTCTATTTAATTATTCTAATTTTAAATTTTGGTACATTTTTCGAAATTTCCTGAAATTAACAATTTCAAATTCAAATGTATAACAATGATGAGAGAAAAAATTGAAGTAAATAAAAGTAATTGAAACTACATGTATATCCTTAGAGCCAGTACGATATCTCCATTAAATAACAACTTTTCCATAACTCTATAATAAATTTAATATAAAACAGGATGCCCTCACCCCATCTTCCTCCGAAAATAGTGTAAATTTAATTTGGAATAAATGAACTTGTGAAAAGCCACACAGTGCTATAGTAGTCATTCAATTGGAATTTTTTAAATTAAAAACAGTTTGACTATAAGTAAATCAAAAAATATTAAAAATAGTAATTGTAAATTCTTCGATTTTAAATTATAATACTTTTGTAATAAAAAATTTATTTTTAATTTCATTGCTAAACATTATCCACACGGAAAAACACTAGATAGCTATTGCAAAAAATATACGTAAGTAAAAACTGTAAAACTAAAAATTTCTTATCTTCGATTATCAATAATGTTTTTTGGAAAACATTCAACATAATCCTTAAATAATGAATAAAAATTCTAATCTAAACTTAAACTTCTAACCATTCAATTTAACCGAATGAAGAATCGGGGTCCCGCTCCCAAAAATAAAAACCGCAACGGTAAACTTGACATTAGACCAACGACCTGCCCTAGGGCAGCTATCGGCACATCGTCTACAATCCGGGTCTGAAAACGAACGGGCGCAGGATCCAAACAATGTGCCGGCTGACATTTAAACGACGCGTGCCCCGCGCACGTGAGTGACGTAGCTCTGCGCGCGCCTCGGCGCAACCCGATTAAAATTGCTCGACGACTTTTGGCATCCCGCAAACTAGACAAACTCCCCCGGCGTACCGATCCCGTACTTTTATCCAATGAATCATCATATAATCATTTTAACGAGCACGCCAGCTTGTCTAAATAATCATCGAAACCGGGGAGAATAACGAAGCCGGCTTTATTTCGATCTAGGATGACGCGAGGAGAGGCAAACAATGAGAAACTGGGGAAATCGATGCCAGAATCTCGGTGGTTTCTCGAAAAATCAAAGCTGCCGCCGCCGCTGGCCAGCTAAGCGTGACAGTCAAAACACAGCCGCGCGCGCTCTGACCGTTACTTGACACATACAAGACAGAGACGGAGGTGGGCCGCCTCTCCGGGCTCTTTGCTGGTTTTCGTACACACACACGTACATAAAGAGAGACCGACGAGCGCGCGCGCACGCTCCGACGTTGTGTTATATAGGTGGCTATACTATATACCTGGCGAGACGGAGGGGGAGGGCCACTAGCTCTCACTCCTGAGAAAGCGTACGGCGAAAAAAAAAGCGGAAGAGAAAGAGGGGGAGAGGGGGCAAACAAATTCGCCCTTCGTTTACCAAACAGACCCCGGGAAGAGAAAGAGAGACGGAGATGAGGAAAAAAAGATCGTGCGCGCGCGCTGCGGCGCGGCACTTGTGCCACATCACGATGTTTGTTTCACACACACACACACACAGAGAGACATTCTCACACACGCATACATGTATAAACACAAAGTCCATCCCTGCCTCTTTCTCTGACGCACTTCTTGTTTTCATCATCATCGTGATCCTCCTCCTCTTCCACCTCCCTCAGCTGTATCGGCCACACACACGGCTCTCTTAGCTCCCGTCGGCAACCAACGCACAACAATATTCGTAATATATAGAGTAAGTATAAAGAAGCGGAAAAAAAAGATGATAAACTAACCACTGCAACTGGCATGGCGGTGCGCGCAGACCACGAGTCTCCCGCGCCGACGACGATCGTGCCTATCGTGCGTGCGGACTCTCGGGCGCCCTAAAGCGCGCCGCGCGCTTATATCCACAATATACACACGCAGACACCGCGCGCGCAGGCACGCACGCACGCACACTGAGAGAGCAGGCCTCGGGGACGAGAGAACGCTGCGCTCTCTCTCTCTGCGCAGGCACTACTACTTGCTCGTCAGCGCCGCGACTCTGTCCTTCTCTCCCTCTCTCTCTCTCTCTCTCTCTCCCGTATTCCTCTCGCAGCCCGCGCCCGAGCCAGCGCGCGCTTCTCTCACCGTTCAGCGCCTGCGCCAAAGGGGAGCCGCCGCCGCTGATATACTCTCCCTGCGAGAATCCTCTTCACTCTGTCCCCAGAGCGCTCAGTTTCGCACACACACACACACACGCGCGCGTATAGGTAGTACGTATATAGATGTGCGGCGGCCGCGGGAAAAGAACGTGCCTCCTGCTGGAATGCACGCAGAGACGTTGCCCGCTCGATGTCCACTGCCCGGTCTCTTTCAGTGTGTGTGTGCGGTTGGAGAGCGCGCGGGCGCTCCGTTCTTCTTCGCTCCGGTTTGCACGCCGGGCTATGCGCGCTGCGAAATTGCACGTAGCGTCGAGGCGCTGGATACGCGCGCCGGGAGAGAGCAGCTCGGCTCCTTTTGTCGCTTCTGAACTTGCTGCTCGACGCGCTGCGCGCACACTAACGCCGACAATGCAGAGACACCGAGAGAGCCGGCACGCACGCACATTTACACACAACACGCGACGCGCGCACTGGCGGCGAGCCCGAGGATAGATTCGGGCGGCAAGAGCTGGCCAGTAAAACAGAGTCGGTTGGTGCTCGGGCGCGATCTGGTGGTGGGTTGGCGAGGTAGCGGCGCAGGCAGCCGGGTGACGCGGCTGCGCGCGCAGCCGGAGGATCGTTGGGGCCGCCGGGGTTTGAATTGGTGCGGCTGGAGGGCAGGTTCGATTTTTTTCTTTTAGTTAATTTATTGATGTGGCTGGTTTTAGTTAGTTTAGCGATATTTTTGTGAAAAGAGAGCTTGGTTAGGAACGTTTAATCATTGAGAAAGGATATTTAGAAAAATATTCTATTTTGTTTCTTTTATTGGCTGTCTTATCTTGAGCGACAGGAATTTGATTTATTGAAATGGATGCCGTTTACGTTTTTAACGTAGTTTTTTTTCTTTTTGCAGGAGAAAGATACATATGGCAATGAAGTTTCTAGACTGGCTAGACCACTGCCTGTCGAATACTTACTGGTCGACGTTCCTGCGTCCACACCGCTGACACCTCAATTTACTTTCTATGCCAACGATAATATTAATCCATTCCCTGTTGAGAACAGGTAAATTAAAATTTCTAAAGTATAGGTTGCATTAAGCTTAACAACTGGTATGAATCATATTTATTATTTTTTTTAGGATGATTGATGGCCAAGTTCAAGAATTCAGTTCCTTGTGCACATATATGCAACAATTCAGTCCTGATCAGTTCCTTGAAGCTATGTCAGATTTTCATCTACTCATATTTATTGCTTTTATGGATACACTACCATTGAAGGTAAGTCAATATCTCTTAAGAGAACTTTGCATTCCTACATCTTTTGTTGTTTTTTACAATTTAAAAGTTTACAAATTCTTTGGATTTTCAATCCTCTACCTTTTTTTTCAAATCAACAGAATAATTAAATGTTGCTTAATTAGTACTAGAATAAAGCAATATTTATAATTATGGAATATATAATTTCTCTTTAGAACCATATGGGTCCACTGCTAGAAGCTATTCGCACCAACGATCGCCACAAAGCTAATGAATGGGCTCGTTCCGTAAACTGGGCAACAGTTGAACAACTAATCTCAGCAACATCATCTGCAGGTCCTTCAACTCGAAATGCAATGTTTGGAAGTAGTCCAGCAAACTCTGCTTCTAACATAGCAGGAATTGGCATTGAAACTGCATCTTCAGATGATTCAAGATCAGAACAAACTTTGTGGACTTGTTCACACTGTACTTTTCTTAATCCTGCGGAAATCAACACATGTGATATGTGTAGTTTACCGAGGTGAATTTTGCTAGATTAATTTTTATTTTAGAGGAGATTGCAGTAACAATCATTTAGTAATTGGGATTTAAATGTTTTTTATTTTAAGAGAAGTAATATTTAAAAAAATTTAATTAACAATTAATATGTATTTTCAAAATATTCTTTACAGAAGTACTTATAATCAAAACTAAAATGATAATAGATTTTATTAATATTTTTAATTTATAATGTAGCACATAAAATTTTATATTAACTGAAATGAAATCCTTGCTTGATTTTAATAAAAAATTTTTACTGTAAATCTTCTCTTAATAAATTTCTTTTAATTCTCACTTTAATTTTTATTGGTCTATACAGGATTTGATGCATGCAGTATTCTGTAATGAAAAATATAGCCTACTATTGAAATTAATAAGTTATTAAAGCTAGCTACACTTTTTAGTTTTTCCCAGAGTGCTTTTCTTAATTCTCTTTTTGGTTTTCATAAATTAGAATTGTTATTTTCAAAAACATACAGTACTTCATGTATTTTAGAATGCCGATGTAAATTTTCAATATGATAAGTCAAGAAGGCAAAGTATAAAGCAACACACAAAGATGTATGCATCCAATGACGACTGATTACTGTAACTAGCCATTCAGCATTCTTATTGAAATTTTTATTAACAAAGAAAAACATGAAGAAGCAAGTAAAACTGTGATATGAGAAGAAAAGAAAGGCATCTCGTGCAAACATGGAATCAGCCGTAAGGTTTACAAAACCTTCTAATGTAATTTATTATGTCGCTACAGATGTTTTTGCAAAAAGAGTGATTTTTCTCATCTCTTCATTAATAAATAGTAAAAAGGAAAGATACATTAATGCTATGAAGTTCATGTAGGTAACAGTGAAAGGAAATAAGAAATTTTCAATTTGATATTAATTTTATTTATACAAAACCTTATCCACAATTTCTATTCCAACAATACTGATTTTATTTTAAAACTTTATCACTTATCCTGCTCACTACAGAATCCAAAAGATTAGAAACTTTTAATTCTTCCTCATCTATTTTATAAGTCTTTTTTATTAAGTTTAAATCTGTAAATTCAGACAATTTTAGTATTGGTATTTTTTCACCTTTAATGCATTCAAAAACTTGTTTTTCCATTGTTTGCTTATCTTCTGTTTTGTGAATTAATATAATTAATATGTCTTGAACATCATTAGAAATTCCAAACGTTGCTAATGACTGGGAAATATTTTTTGAAGTTGACAAACAGTAAATAACTTCTGTGAACAAACTTCTTGTAACCATTTGTTCATACTTTTCATTTAATGCAGCTTTATTTGCAGCAATAGCAATTTGAAAAGGATGTACTATTAACTTTGCTTTAACAATGCAACAAGGTAATTCTTTACTAATAAGTTTATTGTGAATTTCTTCAATGTTTTGGACATTCTTATACAAGTAAACAGTAACCTGCTTTTCTGTTAATTCATCTAGTTGCAAAGTGTAACTTTCTCTTATGCAATTGTCAGTCATATTGTTATAATATATTTGTTTTACTTTTATATAAACAATTATAAAACACTGTAAATACTTTACTTTATATAAAATTATATCATCCGTGCGTTCGGCATGATTGTTAGAAAAGTATATATTATTTGAGGTTAGAAATATCGTCTGCAACTCTCAAGCTGTATTTTCATTGGTGAATTCAAATAATTTACAAATATAGATCTCTAAAAAAAATTATAAACTATTATAAAAAAAACAATAATTATTATTTTTTTGAGAAATAGAAATTTTAATATTTACACTTATGAAATCGAAATGATATAACTAGGCTAAAAGTTAATATAAAAAATTTCATAATTTCTAATGTAATATTTCAGCCATCTGTAGTCTGCAATTATGGAATACCTCCCCACCATCATCCATAAATATGTCCACGGATAAATCAAGGTTTTAGATTTTTTTTTATACCTACATTTTTAACCAAATGCATTTTCTTAATGAAAATATTTTCTTTTAGCTTAAGATAATCTTTTTTGAAAATTTTTATTGTCGAGACTTTTTAAAGAAATTCTGAAAATAAATGCTTTAGAATCTATAATTTTTTCCAAAAGCTATAAAATTTTTATATTGTATTTTTCTTCAAGGCATTAACAATATATTTATCTATTAAAATTTAAAACTTATGGAGATTTGCTGTTATAATATAAACTGAAAGCAGTTCGAATTTTGTTTTACAACTGTTATACGAGCAATACGGGTATTTTTATTTGCGTTGTATTTATATTAATTTAATAATTTAATTAATATCATTATATGAATATGTAATACAATATCTTACTTTTATTGATACCTACATACTCGCTAAATTTAAAACAGTGACCCTTACAGAGTAGTATTATAAGCGAAAATTAAAATTATTAATTAATCCATGGTAAAAATATTCAGATAGACAGGCATATATCGTCGCTCCTAACGAAGACTAGCACATTTTATTTCTCACCGCGAAGACTAATACTTTTCGCAATCTCCC